>MU224216.1:671477-683820 GCA_018584345.1 Thuja plicata
CACCTGATTAAAGAAATAAGGGCCGCCTTCAAATGCCCTATTCCTATCGGACATGCATGAGAAGATAACCAGAAAATAATTATTCGCAGCCAGAATAATCTCCATATCGCCTTCGGGATTCCAAACCCGACGAGCCCAGGAATCCAACACTGGCAAGGAAAGACGAAGGCCCAAAAATTTGCAGATGAGGGCATGATTTTGCCAATATTCAACATCCTCATAAATCTGTTCAGGTTGGATGACTAAGACCGGTCGATCCTCAGATCTTTCCAGACATCCATTAACTTTTTTAATTCGGGGTACTCCGTTTGAGGATGTACCTCCATCTCCCAATGCAGAGTTGGTTATCAAATCTACACCATTGACCAGCGCTGAAGAAGATGGCCCAATCATCTCCATATCCTCAGCCGGAATCCGCGATAATACTGAGCCCCGAATCACCATAGGGCCAACTCAACAATCCATCAGTAATGGAGGAAGGATCGGAAACCTACAGTCTCCAATCCCCCCACAACCACCAGCCCAAAAACCTGTTATAATGCCCAAACAAAAAGACGTGCTTAGACCCGCAAACCCCAAAACAGCCGCCCCACTCCACTCTCCACTCCCTGCCGCAACCCCACCACCGTCGGCAACAATAACCAGCAGCCACGGTACCAGAAAGTCACAGGCAAACAGGCTTAGGGCACGCGGCCCTAGCCTCACAGGACGCCCGAGCAAATTAGCAGAGCCCTCGCCATCGTCGCCCCCCCATTAAATTCAGGCTAATTGTATTTTAAATAAGTAGAAATGTAGCATTTAAATATGAAGTGGAATATTTTTTTTTTTCTTCTTTTGGTTTCATATTTTAATATGTTTTGTACAACATACTTTAGTAATGTGAGGCTTCCTAAATCCTATTTATCAAAGTATGTTATTGTTATAGATTGTAATTGTATGATTATATGTTTTTTTTTGGTATTTTCCTATTGTAATTATGTTGGAGAAGTTAGAAATATAAAACATGGTTATTACATATTATATAATAATGTTACCAAGACATTTTATGAAAGTATTGATTTTAACACTTACAAAATAGATGTATTAAAATCATTTTACAATAAAGTTAATATATAATATTCTTGTACATGATTGGTAAAATAGACTTTGAAATTTAGAATTCTATTGAATGTGTATTTTATGTAATCCGTGTCAAATGTTGTAAACTTTGGATAGAATTGTATCTTACAAACAATACATGTATTAATAAACATTCTTGTACTCAATTTGGAGAGTAGAGTTGGTATACCACAGTTGGAAACAGAAAGCCAGTTGTTCTAGTTGAACAACAAATATCAAAACCACTGCATAGACAAGAAGTATAAATTTAGTACATATATTTTATTTTGTATGAACTTTGATAGTTTAACTATGCATTTCAAATGGAGTGTACTACAAATTGAGTAAACTAATAGAAGTGTGGTGCTTACAATTGATTTGTTGTGGTTGCAGTAACCTATGACAAAGTTGTCAATCGCTTCTCCTTTTCTTTCCATCGAGCTACAAATGGGTTTTGTTGCATGCGTGCATATCTCTCAAATGTGAATGCTGGCTGGATGCGAAGGTTTCCAAATTCTCGAACTCGTGAAATTACTGTGAATGTAAGGCCTTGTCTGTCAATGTTGCCAATATTGATTGTTGCTTTGTGAAGTGTAAGGCCTTGTGATTTGTGTATTGTTAAGGCCCGTGCCATTTTTATGATATTTGATGGTGGCTTCCATGATTAATTGCGATTACTGGAATATACTATGGGTTGTTGTGGTTTTTCACCATCATTGTATACAATTGCTTTGACCTAACCAAGTGCACCGTTGACAAGTCCAGCTTGAACCCATATATCTGCACATAATATGACCTCTTGGCCAATACACAAGAGGATCTTGGATTGAAGTTGTTCTTCTTTTGGATTTGAGCATGGTAATCCTTTAAGTTGCTCTGCATTGGACAGGGCAACTGGCTTTGCTGAAATAACAACATGCATTTGTTATGGATTAAGACCATTTCATTTTTTGAAAAAAGATGTATGGCTGGGAGGAAAAATGTTTGTTCATCTGAGACAATTAATGAATCTGATTGTGACATTAGAAGCTCCCAATCTGCAATTGTAGGTGTTGCATTCAGTAAATTTGAATACATAATAGAAGTTCACCTTATATACGGTGCCAAAACCACCTTCTCCAAGCTTTTCATTTTCATGAAAATTGTGGCTTCTGCCAGTTCTTCGAAGCTGAAGTCAAAATGTTGCTCCTGTTGCAATAGCCACCTCTCTGTACAGTCAAAAACATGGGTAAGCTAGATGATCATATGTTACAGTTAAAAACCCAAAAACCAAGCCAATAAAAAAAACAAGATTAAAATCGTAGAGAACACCTTCATTATGGGAAGCTTGAGCTACCGGTCCCCCAAAAATGGCAGATTTGAGTGTTTTTCTCATAACAATTAAACAACTAAATAACATCACAACCATTCCTCCCACAAACCCCAGTATTAGGGGCAGTGTTTTTGAGGATTTCTCTGCATGGAAAATCTTTATTGTCATATAATGAAAATCAAAGAGATCAAGATCCATCACAAATATACCCAATGAAAATCTAACACGTTCAAAGGAATAATTGTAGAAAATAAAAGTTATGTGGGCAGATTTACCACTTGATATTTTGAGGAGCGATGATGATGGCGATGAGTCCAAGTCTACCATAGGCAAATAAAAGGGGTTCATCTCATATCTCACCAAGCAGCTTGTTTCCATAACCCGAGCTTATTTTTCGATGAACAACACTTCTCCAATTCTTTTCTTGCTTGAGACAAACATGTAGTGCAATCCTTGATGGATAAATCTCTCCAAAACTGGACTAGACCATACACCACTTCTGGCCTGTACACCATTTCAGAATTAGTAAATTAGCCTGAACCAATAGAAAAATGCTTATTTGTATTTGTAGCTTCTCGAGACAAATTGAAGAGAAGACTAGAGGTCGTGGATTTGAAACCCTGCAAATTGCCTAGGAAATCTTTTGAGTTCACCTCCAACTGGAAGGTGGTATTTAATCTTGAACTGAAATTGGTATTATCATAGCGCTTGAGAAACAGTTATCCTTCCACACGTGTACACCCATCTAATAGGAACACTTTCTTTGAGCAATATTGTATGCTTGGCTTGAACAATCTGAGCCTTTCGCTGCAGAAGCATTACCAAAACACTGAAACAGACCATACTGTATGCTTGGCTTGAACAATCTAAGCATTTTTCCGCAGAAGCATTTTGGGAAAAGATACAGAATAGAGGTTCACCTTATATACGGCGCCAAAACCACCTTCTCCAAGCTTTTCATTTTCATGAAAATTGTCAGTGGCTTCTGCCAGTTCTTCGAAGCTGAAGTCAAAATGTTGCTCCTGTTGCAATACTGTATGCTTGTCTTGAACAATCTGAGCATTTCACCGCAGAAGCATTTTGGGAAAAGATACAGAATATAGGTTCACCTTATATACGGTGCCAAAACCACCTTCTCCAAGCTTTTCATTTTCATGAAAATTGTCAGTGGCTTCTGCCAGTTCTTCAAAGCTGAAGTCAAAATGTTGCTCCTGTTGCAATAACCACCTCTCTGTACAGTCAGAAACATGGGTAAGCTAGATGATCATATGTTACAGTTAAAAACCCAAAAACCAAACCAATAAAAGAAACAAGATTAAAATCATAGAGAACACCTTCATTAGGCAGCTTGAGCTACCGGTCCCCCAAAAATGGCAGATTTGAGTGTTTTTCTCAAATAATCTGAGCATTTCACTGCAGAAGCATTTTGGGAAAAGACTTTTGGGAAAATATATAGAATAGAGGTTCACCTTATATACGGTGCCAAAACCACCTTCTCCAAGCTTTTCATTTCATGAAAATTTGTCAGTGGTTTCTGCCAGTTCTTCGAAGCTGAAGTCAAAATGCTGCTCCTATTGCAATAACCACCTCTTTGTACAGTCAGAAACATGGGTAAGCTAGATGATCATATGTTACAGTTAAAAACCCAAAAACCAAACCAATAAAAGAAACCAGATTAAAATTGTAGAGAACATCTTCATTATAGTCAGCTTGAGCTACCGGTCCCTCGAAAATGGCAGATTTAAGTTGCTCTGCATTGGACAGGGCAACTGGCTTTGCTAAAATAACAACATGCATTTGTTATGGATTAAGACCATTTCATTTTTTGAAAAGAGATGTATCGCTAGGAGGTAAATGTTTGTTCATCTGAGGCAATTGATGAATCTAGTCGTTACATTAGAAGCTTCCAATCTGCAATTGTAGGTGTTGCATTCAGTAAATTTGAAAGAAGTGCACAAAATTGAATCTGTATAGGAGTGTCCCCTACTTGGCATGAAACTTTACTCAGGGTAACAACAGTTTTGAAGTTGCGGCAGAGTGTGCCACCATAGGAATTTGAAGCATACATTGGAATGTCTTTAACTAGTGGTAATTGTCCCAAGTCACCAAATAGAACAATTGAGCGTCCTCCAAACAGAATGTGATTCTGAGCTGGAAAAGCTTGGCATAGCCTCATGTCATTTTTTGTTCAAACAGCTTAGGTCCTTTGAAACTCATTTCATCTATTAGAATGTAACAAATGAAGTACCTGCTTTCTTGGAAAGTTGCACCATTTCTTTGATTGGTATTCGAAGAGAAGAATTAATTGTTGATGCTTGTATGTTAAACGTTGATACGCATACATTGGTGTGAGGAGAAGAAATGGTGTTTGGCAAGGTGGTGCGGAGTTGATCATTGTTGACTTTATTGTTTTAATAAGGAGTGAATTTTGTGTGCTTGTTGTGCCCTAGACAATAATTTGTTGTGGTGGGTTTTGAATAGTTGAATGCAGATGCCCTAGAACAATCTTGTATACTTTATTTTGTTGTGTAGACAACATAGTGGTAGTGACCGAGAAGAGAGCAATGAAGTATGTCCAAGGGTCTGCAATGCACACATTCAATCAGCAACAATACTATCATGAAGGAAGACAATCAACTGGCAATGAGTTTTTATCTAATAATTTGTCTATGAATGTAGGGTGTTTGAGAAAAAGGAAGGTCACTTTAGGGGAGTATCTCATCCCTAAGTATTATATATTTTCAAAGACACACAAGGGGCACAAGGACAAATCTTGGTACAAGATTTCTTTGAGTGGAGGGGAGTATGGTGCAGGGCACCTAAGACAATCCATGAAGACACTAAAGTTATGCAATGAAGACAAGACTCTCATAAAGATACCAGTGATTCAAGGAGATATTTTCACATCAAAGAGAATCAACTATGAAATCCTAAAGCCTATAATGGCTTTTTAATAACATGTGAATGAAATTGTCCTTAAAGGATTACTATGCTTTGTAAGTGGACCAATAGAGTCCAAGGGGGTCAAAGGAATGTTTAGGAGTTGTTTTAAAGTTATATGTGTTTAGAATAAATCTAAAATATGTTGGAAGACATTAGGATTTTGAAGTTCCAAGTTTTGAGTTGTTTTTAGAGTGTTTGCAAAGTTGAAAGATTCTTTTTTTTCAAAGTGTAACAACCATTTTGCCCTTTAGTGGGAACTCCATGCAAGAGGTCTTTTGGTATTCCATTCGAATGTAACTGCCAATAAATGGTTAGAGTGGGATGGAAATCAATTATTAGTCATTGTAGAGTCCATTTTTGAAAAAGAGAGGTTGGTTGTACGAACTGTATCACATAGATGCAATATAATTTAGATATTTGCACATTTTGTATTATTCTTTCAAGTCTTGAGTTCTTTGTTCATTACAAAGGAGTAGAATGTATTCAAGGCCTATTTTCTATTCATATTCAATCATTTTATGATGCTCTTTAGGCTGTATTGAATTTTGTACACCTGGTGTTCACTGAAATTTCATTATTTTGGGAGTCTTCTAAGTGATAGTTTTGCATTTCTTTTGAAATATGACCATCCCATGAACTCTAAGGGCCCAGAATTCATGGGATGCATCTAATATAACATGTAAAATAATTACTTAACCTTGGAAGTGCAGGAGTAAAGCAAATGCGGAGTGATCACCATTGTTTGGTTGAGAAAAAGCATTGAAATTTCTTGGAATGTGTAGCAGCAGTAGATTTCCATGTGCAAGGAGTGATTTGGTTGGTGTGATTTGTCTTAAAATTTTATTTTATTTCTGATTCAAGTGTTTTTCAAGTTTCTAGATTTTGGGAGATAAGACATTGTGAGAGCCCTAGTTGTAAGGGCTTAAAGGAGTGAAATTTGGGGCTTTTGATGTTATTGAAAGTCTAAGCCAAATTCCTTTTGGATTTAGATGTTTTGGGCCATATTAAGCTTCTTCCCAAAGATTGGGGTCTTGGGGATACAAGGAGTTAGTATTTTCTTTGTTAAATCATCACTTTTTATGCATTTGTGCAAGTGTGCAGTCAAAGATCTATGAATTGGTCCAAAACAATAGTAGTCCATCATTGGATATGTTGAAGTATTCAATAAAGGGTATCTAAAATGGTGATTTTTTCATTGAGTTATTTTGAAAAGGTTTGAGCTATGAGATGTTTTCAGTTGTTGCAGGGCTACTAGGTTTGCAATTAGGCCTCTGGCCAGTTTGGAGAAGAATTGGGAGTTAGGTTTCCTAGGGGTTACAAATAACCTTTAAACCTTTCAAATTACCTTAGATATAATCATAAATTTCCATTTGTGTCACTTTGGGTTTCTGGGAGAAACATTGTTACTTTTGAGTTCATTAAAGTATTCGAAGGGTTTTGGAAACCATAGCCACCATTAACCAAGTTTATATCCATTATTTCTATTTCTAAGTCCACCACCCTTACCTTTGGATCAAGTGGTATCAGAGCCTAGGTAGAGTCTTGTGGAAATATTTTAAGAAGTGGTCTTGTGAACCTTGTTAATTTGGATCCTTAGTTAGCCCTTAGAGTTGAAGTATCCTTTGAGGAGAAGTACTTGAAGTTGATCCAACTTGTCTAGGAGACCATGAGCCATGTCTAAAGGAGAAGAAGAGTTACCATCAAGGATGAAAAACATGGAGTTATAAAATATAGTGAAGGAGCAGTTGGGAGATGATAATGAGTTGAAAGCAACATTAGAACAAAGGGAGAAAGAGAACAATGAGAAAGACAAGATGATGAAGACAATGATGGACATAATTTTAGCATTGGAGAAGAGGGACAAGAGTATCAAACAAGATGAAGAAGAGGTAGCAGAAGAAGTACCCCAAGAGGAAGAACAATAAGATCCTGAAGATCTAAAGATGGTTAAGTTTGTAAAAGCCATAAAAAGTGGAGATATAAGGGCAAGCATAGATTTGCCTACGTATGGAGGGAAGATGGATGATGAGGAGTTGATAGATTGGTTCAATGCCATGGAGAATTTCTTTGAATCTGAGGATGTTGAAGAGGGTCAGAAGTTGAAGGTTGCAAAGTCCAAGTTGAAAGGACATGCTTTACTATGGTGGGATTGTGTTCAAGCTGAGAGATGGAAGAATGGGAAGCCCAAGATTACATCTTGGTACACTATGATGGATAAGATGAAGGAAAAAAAATTTCCAAATGATTATAGAGTGCAGCTATACAATAAATTGCAGTCTTAAGAAAAAAGACATGGATGTGCAAAAGTACATCGAAGAGTTTCAGAAGCTAGACATAAGGGTTAGTCATGAGGAAGATGTTGAAGAAAAGATAGGAAGATACATGGGGGGGCTAAGGTTCAACATTCAAGATGAACTTAGTCTTGCTACCCCTAGATCAGTTGAAGAATGTTACAAGAAATACATTAAGGCTGAGGAGAAGATAAAGAGAAGACAAGAGAGACAAGGAAGTACAAGAGGAGGGTCATCTATGAGAGGAAGAGGTGGTAGAGGTACCACTGATTTTCAGAATAACAATGATAAAGACAAAGACAAGCCATACACATCAAAGGAAAGAGGAGGATATAGAGGAGGAAGAAGTGGAGGAATGAACAATGGGGTGTTCACAGGGAGATTTTTTACATGAAATGACATAGGTCATCAATCCTTTAGATGTCCTAAGTGGAATGAGGACAAGGGTAGAGATAAGAGGATAAACTTGGTAGAAGAAGAGACAAGCAAGGAGGAGCAACATGAACCTATCTTAGTGCTACCAAAAGAAGGAGAATGTTTGTTGATGGGAAGAGGACAACTAGTGCAAGAGAAAAGTATATTCAAGACCAAGTGTTTTATCCATGGTAAGGTTTGTAGTTTGCTTATCGATTTAGGTGCTTCACATAATTTGGTTTCAAGAGAAGTGATCACCAAGTTGCATTTACAAATCCTTCCACACCCAAACCCATACTATGCTACTTGGGTGAGTAAAGATAATAACATACTTGTGAAGGATCAAGTTGTTCTAAATTTTTCAATTGGTCCATATTCTGATAGTATTCTATGTGATGTCTTGGATATGAGTTGTGGGCATGTCATCTCGGGTAGACCATGGCAATTTTCTAGGAGGGTTCTGCATGATGGCTTCACAAACACTTATCTAGTTCACAATGGAAGGATGAAGTACACCCTCAAACCACTTCTCAAGGATGAAATACAACATGTTATAATGTGTTTTGGAAATGATATTATAGTACATGGAGTGGGCAGATCACTGTGTGATACTGGTTGGGTTGGAGAAGAGAAAGTACAGATTGAAGAAGGGCATGACAGTCCTAAGAAGAAGGGACTGATGGATCAAAATTTCATCATGATTGGGACCATGAAGTGTCCTATTTGAGGGCAGGTAGATGAAGGTACAAAAGTGACCGAGAAGAGAGCAATGAAGTATGTCCAAGGGTCTGCAATACACACATTCAATCAGCAACAATACTGTCATGAAGGAAGACAATCAACTAGCAATGAGTTTTTATCTAATATTTTTTCTATGAATGCAGGGTGTTTGAGAAAAAGGAAGGTCACTTTAGGGGAGTATCTCATCCCTAAGTATTATACATTTGAAAAGACACACAAGGGGCACAAGAAGGACAAATCTTGGGACAAGAGTTCTTTGAGTGGAGGGGAGTATGGTGCAGGGCACCTAAGACAATCCATGAAGACACTAAAGTTATGCAATGAAGACAAGACTAAGGGATCCCAAACACCTCACCCCAGCAACCACTACCCTCTTGAAAGAAAAACAAGGCAGTTCCCAATCCTTCCTGTCCAAGGCACTCAGCACAACAAGAAGCTCATGGAAACCAACCCACCCCACCTCGGTAAACAGAGCATGTTGTGGGGAAGAAGTAGAGCCACTGCGAAAACCTAGTGAACTCCCACTGGAGTCGTCCACATTACTCTCTGTATCCACCTCCCTAGAAACCCCCAAATTTGAAAGCCCACTCCCACTCCCAGAAATTCCAGCACCAAGCACCAAAAAGGGCAAGTGAATCTCCACCACACCCCACCAAACTGTAGCCAAGTGACCAGCAGTTCCATCTACCTCATCATCTGCCTCATCTCCATCACTCTCAGGCACCTCTGGGCCTCTGCAAGCTACAGAAACCCTAGTATTCAAAATGCTCCCTCTCCCGCCGCTCCCGCTCCCGCTCCCGCTCTCCATCAATTAGAATGTTATATAGCGACAATATATTGTTGTGTGCAAGGAGTGATTTGGTTGTTGTGGGTTGTCTTAAAATTTTATTTTATTTCTGATTCAAGTATTTTTTAAGTTTCTAGATTTTGGGAGATAAGACATTGTGAGAGCCCTAGTTGTAAGGGCTTAAAGGAGTGAAATTTGGGTCTTTTGATGTTATTGAAAGTCTAAGTCAAATCCCTTTTGGATTTAGAGTTTTTGGGACATATTAACCTTCTTTCCAAAGGTTGGGTTCTTGGGGATACAAGGAGTTAGTAGTTTCTTTGTTAAATTATCACTTTTTATGCATTTGTGCAGGTGTGTAGTCAAAGATCTATGAACTTGTCCAAAACAACAGTATTCCATCATCTAATATGTTCAATTATTCAATAAAGGGTATCTGAAATGGTGATGTTTTCATCAAGTTATTTGGAAACGCTTTGAGCTATGAGATGTTTTCAGTTGCTGCAGGGCTACTAGATTTGCAATTAGGCATCTGGCCAGTTTGGAGAAGAATTGGGAGTTGGGTGTCCTAGGGGTTACAAATAACCTTTAAAATTTTCAAATTACCTTAGATACAATCATAAATTTCCATTTATGTCACCTTGGTTTGCTAGGAGAAACATTGTTACTATTGAGTTCATTAAAGTATTCAAAGGGTTTGGGAAACCATAGCCACCATTAACCAAGTTTATATCCATTATTGTTGTTTCTAAGTCCACCACCCTTACCTCTGCATTAGTATTGGTTTTAAGAAGTCTCCCAATTATTTTTAATCTCACATGATGTTGATCCAATACTTGTTCGACGATTGCGGAATGGCTTGTATAGAAGTAATTGACTCCACAAAATGCTTCAAAGCTATTGTCCTCTTTAGAAGGGATGGCTATAAAGCATGGAGAGAATAAAACAATAGTTATGTTTGTGCAACAGAAGAGTTCAATTAGTAGCCCATTTAGAAAATGATGCTATTTGTGGTAACAATGACCTTTCACATGATTAGTGGAGGCCGTTGCTTTGTTCCAAGAATCTTGATGCATTGATGATGTTATTTTTTGTATTGTTGTCATGGTCATGATTTCTTGTGTGTATTGGTGTATAATGAAACACGTAAATGTCACTTGTAATGCAAAAAAAAAAAATCTTCCAATGTTGGTTGAAATAATATCTTGTGTAAAAATTTGGGGCATTAATTTATGAGAATGTTTAAAAATAATTTGAAGTGTTTCATAAAAATTTAGTGGTGGATGAAATTATTGAAGTATATTAAGTTTTCACTTCGTCTAATCTATGTCATGATCTTTTGGCTTGAGTGCATGAAGTTCAAAAGTCTATCAGAGTTTTTTTTTTTTTTTATGGAATTTTCCACATGGAAATTGAAACATCTATTAGCAAGCATCAGTGGAGAAGTGATAGATTTAAGTCAATGATACATTCAATTGCAAGGATTGAAACATGAATGTTGTTGGATCTTGCTTGATACTTGTCAGCTGCATTAGGGAAAAACATTTAAGGGCTTTCTCACTCATTTGATTTAGAACATATCTTGTAATCATTGCAGTACATGAGACTATATTTCACTTTTTCATTTTGTCAAATGGGTGTCGTGCACCCTTTATCATCCACGTCTGCACACATCCTTCTATAATAGAATTTCATAACAAAACATCTTGTTATGGCATTTCATCAAACAAGTAGCATGCATTTTTTACTCTAAATTTTTCATGTATCCTGCTATCATAGCATTCCATGAAACTACATTTCTTTGTGGCATATTATCGAACACTTTGAATGGATCATCAATTATAGCATTTTGGCAATACCCTACAAATATGAATGTCCATGAGAGCACATCTCTTTCTGGCACTTTCTCTAACAAATCGCACAACATTTTCGTGCTGCTTTTCCGGACAAATGCAACAATCATTTCATTCTAGGATCGAGCATTTTGTTAGATGACAATTTAACGAATGGTTGGCAAGCACATTCATTTTTTTATTTCTGGAAAAATCTAGATATCATCACATTCCATGATACCACACTTCAATTCAGATATGTCAAAAGAGATTCTTACCTCCTTGATTACTCCACTAGGGACATACCTAGCCAATATCGCAGTCCATGAGATAGCATTTAACTTTCATAAAGTTGGCGTGCATCTTATATTCTCTCATTTTGAACATGTACCTTGAAACCATGGTTTCCCATGAAATTATATTCAGTTTGAACATTTTGAACGTCCTACAAGTACAAGTGTTAGTATAAATTACAATCAGCATAACCCTTGTACTTCTTTTCATACATGTACAGGCAATTAAAGTATTTACAATATTTTATTAAATATTAAATTTATATAAAAATTAAATATTTAATATTTAAATATACAATTAACTATATTAAAGTTTAAAAAATAATTAAATGTAACATACATATTATATAAATTTATGGTATAATATTATTCAAAATATTTAACAAAACTATATTTTATAACTTAAGTTAGTTTAAATAATATTATTTGTTAAAAGATGTATAATATTGTATGTTAAAAAATGTAGAGGTATTTTTTAATTTTTTTAATTTGATAATATATTATAATCTCATAAATTCATTTTAAATAAATATTAAACTAAACATAAACAAGTATATATAATATATTGTATTATAATAATAATTCTATTTATTTAATTCAACTTACTTATATATATATATATATATATATATATA
>MU224216.1:719306-732016 GCA_018584345.1 Thuja plicata
TTTCACAACACCAATTTATGGATATTGTTATTCCCAATCTACAATCTGATTAGTTGTTTCTTCTAATTTTCCAATTTGTTCTAATTATGGTCGTGAGCAGTAAATATTTTTTTGGTTGCAGTGGTAAATTTTGGAGAATTGCTGTTCATCGATTTTGGAGAAACTTCGGGAAAATGTTGGTAAAGGAATTCTTCCACCTAACCTTGCTTACTGGGTACAAGTCAGTTTTATACTGCAGCCATTATTGCGTTTCGACAATGACAGGCAAGAAACCTTTTCGCGTCATGTGAGGGCCAACGGATCCGGTATAATATTTTCGATAACAAATTTGGTTTACTTTACCTTGTTTTATTATCGTACCCTTTGGAAAAGTGGGGATTTTTTCCGATTATTTGCCTGGATTGCGGACATGTTTCCATTAGGCGCAGTTTGTTTCACGGAATTGGGAGTGACACTTCCTGTTTTTGGGAGTGACACTTCTCGTTTTTGCAAATCTGATGTTTGTTTCTCTAAATTGCAATTCCGGATTCGTCAAGCAAAACCGGGTTTAGACACCAAAATGAGTGGCATCATCTTCCCACTAAATAGGTGGAATTAGAAATCATACCTTGGTTTTGCGATAATAAGGTTTTGAGTCAAATTCCAATTCCCCAAGATGCAAAACCGGAATTTCAAAACCTGATTTTGTGATAATAAGGTTTTGACTCAATTCCAATTCCAATTGACCCTTTGGAAAATGTATGACCTTTGCATCGCTTATGAAAGATGCAATGGCAGGGGATGTTCTCGCACTTGCTTGAAAGGATTCAAGTTGATAACCCATTAGATTAATAATAAAACCCATTTCCATTGATTCTAAATCATAAAGCTGAATTGGGAAAAAAATGCTACTTGTTGTGCTATTTCTAATGGCTTTCCGTTCAGTCATATGTGACTATCAAAGGATTTATTGCGACAATTCTTCGGCCTACACAGAGTTGAGACATACTCCCAAAACTTGAATACACTTATCAATGATCTTTCTCGGAATGCAGTTCAAGGATTTAACAAGTCTTCCAGTGGTCAATCTCCAGATACAGTCTATGGTCTGTTCCAGTGTTATGGTAATGCTTCAGCGGCGAAATGCTCAGATTGTTCAAGCCAAGCATACACTCTTGCTCAAAGAGAATGCCCCAATGACACAGGTGCACGCGTGTGGATGGATAACTGCTTCTTGCGCTATGACAATACCAATTTCAGTTCAAGATTAAATGCCACATTTTACAGTGGGACGACCGAGGAAGATTTCTTAGGCAATTTGCAGAGTTTCATATCCACGACCGCTACTCTTCTCTTCAATTTGTCTCGAGAAGCTACAAATGCAAATAAGCGTTTTGCTGTTGGATCGGGCTACTTTAATGATCCCCAATTAGTGTACGGACCAGAAGAGGTGTATGGTCTAGCCCAGTGTTGGAGAGATTTATCTATCAACGATTGCAGTACATGTTTGTCTCAAGCAAGAAAAATTTTGGAGAATTGCTGTTCATCGAAAGCAGGAGCTCGGGTTGTGTCATCAACCTGCTTGGTGAGATATGAGATGAATCCCTTTTTTTGCCAATGATAAACTTCGAGTCATCACCATCATCACCCTCACCTTCATCACCGTACCGCAAAACATCAAGTGGTAAATCTGCCCACTTAATTTTTCGTTTTCTACAATTATTCAATAGAAAATGTTTGCTAGATGTTCATTGGGTAGACTAGTGATGGATCCTGATCTCTTTGATTTCATTATATGACAATAAAGATTTGCCATGCAGAGAAATCCTCAAAAACACTACCTCTAATACTGGGGTTTGTGGGAGGAATGCTTCTGATGTTACTCATTTGTTTAATTGCTATGAGAAAAAGACTCAAATCTGCCATTTTCGGGGGACCAGCAACTCAAGCTGCCCATAATGAAGGTGTTCATTACAATTTTAATCTTGTTTCTTGTTTTCTTTTTTGTTTGGATTTTAAGTGTAACATTCGATCATCTAGCTGACCCATGTTTCTGAGTGTACAGAGAGGTGGTTATTTCAACGGGAGCAGCGTTTTGACTTCAGCTTGGAAGAACTGGCAGAAGCCACTGGCAATTTTCATGAAAATGAGAAGCTTGGAGAAGGTGGTTTTGGTGCCGTACACAAGGTGAACCTCTCTTCTGTATCTTTTCCCTCGAGAAATAGTGTTTCCATGGATTAGGAAATCTGTTTCGAAGAGAAAGAGAGCTCCAATTTTATTTTCATCTTTCAGGGAAGAACAAAAGATGGAAAGGAAATTGCAGTGAAAAAGCTGTCTGCGAAGTCCACACAAGGTAATGAACAATTTATGAACGAAGTGAAACTTGTGGCCAATGTTCAGCATCGAAACCTTGTGAAACTGTTGGGATGTTGCGCTGAGGGAGATGAAAGGTTGATTGTTTACGAGTATTTGCCCAACAAGAGCCTTGACACCTTCCTCTTCGGTAAGTTACACTTTGTTTCATGATCATTCCCTTTAGTATTCCAATGTTGTTTGAAAGGCATGGTAGTCTAAGAATTGGGATTGCAGATCCAGAAAAGTTTAGACTGTTAGATTGGCAAAAACGTTACAACATTATATTTGGGATTGCCCGCGGGCTTCTTTATCTTCATGAGGATTCGCCGATGAAACTTATTCACAGAGATATTAAACCAAGCAATATTTTGCTTGACGACGAACTCAATCCAAAGATAGCCGATTTTGGGCTTGCAAGACTCTTCCCTGAGCATGAGACGCATATCCAAACATCAGTTGCAGGCACATGGTAAGGATTACGAGATGTTTGGTGCAGTATGATGTATAAATTCTTGTAGATACAACCGAGTGAGTGCTGATGTGGCGTGCATGCAGGGGTTACATGGCTCCAGAGTATGTAAGCAAAAGGAAGCTCTCTGTTAAAGCCGACATTTATAGCTTTGGAGTGCTACTGTTTGAGATTGTGAGCGGAAAGAAAAATATGGAAATGATCCATCTACCCCAAGGGATGGAAACCTTAGTAGAATGGGTGAGGAACTCTATTTTCTAACGTTTCTTTTTAGCTTTGCTGATTATATGCCCTAAATTTACTGAACCGATGATGTGTTGTGTAGGCATGGGCACTGTACAATGAGGGGAATATAGTGGACATGATGGATTCAACAGATTTAGAAGCATGCCCCGAGGAACAAGTGTTGAGATTCATTCATATTGGGCTTTTGTGTGTTCAAGCTGATGCAGCACTCCGTCCACCCATTTCTATTGTTTTTCTGATGGTCTCAAGCAGTTCAATGCCGTTGCCCAATCCGACAGAGCCCGGATTCCTAACGAGCAGCAAAGGTTTTACTTCAAATTCGAGATCCAAGTCAAGCTCAGGGAGTGGTGCGCATGAAAAGAGCATGGCATTGCAGACATCTGTGACAAGCACGTCGTCTTCATCAGGCGTTCACAAAAAAGAGTCCAAAGAGAGCTTAGAAAAACCGATACCAGGGATTCTGTACTCAGGTGAGGCCGAGAAACAAATCCAAGGTGAGCTTAGGAAAATCACGACCAGGGATTCTACATTGGAAATTGATTTGTAACTGAAATATACTCAAGCTGTGTTTGTGTCATATGAGTTTGACTATGAGTTGTATAAATGTTTTATTTTGTTGTGTGTAGTTCGGTCAGTTGTCATCAGTGTAGAATTTTGCAGCTATGGTTGCATAGATCTAGTTAAGAGAAAGAAGCGAAACTTGCAGAATAGATCAAGAAAAACAGAGCTGCTCAGAATGAGAATACAATTTCATAAATTACATTACAAAGGTTGAAGATTTATACAACATTAATCATAGCATAAAGTAATGAATACTGTCAAATAAACAACACTTCTCCTTTAGTTAGACTTAGCGCATAACTGAGATCACCCTTCACATGCAAAGAAAAGAATGCATTAGATCAGAGGATAAATAGAATGCATTAGATCAGAGGATAAATTGACAGACCAGATCTGTAAATCACGGTTTTGCACTGAAGCATAACAAAAGGTCACTGTAAATTTCTGTGAGAACAGAAGTCTAACACCAACAATCAAGAGTCTTTAATTAAATGTTAAACAAACAAGTATAATTATAGGAGAAATGTTTAGGCTTCAATATTTATATTGCAGTAAAATAGTGAATGAGTAATACAGTACTGGATAATTTTTCTGATTTGGTCAAGACCAAAGGTTTTCTATCGGTGCTTATATTAAATGGAGGTATAGGCTTCAGCCTATTATTGATCCAAAAAAAAAGTAATAGAGCAGTTTTATTCTGTGATGAAATATGGTTTTTTTTTTTTTACTGCTGTTCTATTTTTAGTATTTTATCATTCATAAAGTTTAATACAGTCTAGTTAATCTATAACATATTATAAAGTCGTAATGTTTAGTTTCTCTACATTATTTGCAATATAATTTTCTATAATTATTAATATTTTATGTGTTATTTGTATCAGATAGAAAAAGACAATGATCTATTTTCTTTTCACTTGTTACATATGTTCTGATCAGAATCATGGAATGATTCAAAATATTGATGGAAAGAAGTTTGCATAATTTACTTAAGATCTAATATTATGATTTATAAAAATTCAATGTCTTCTAATATAATTTCTTTGTCTTTAATTATATATTATGATTGATAATTTTTATGTACTAAAATAGAAGTAGTTTTTACTTTTTCTAGTAGTTTGTCATAATCAATAGTACAAAAAAGTCTATCTTGGTCAGATATAGAAGGCTAGACCACACTAAAAAAGTTTCTTTCAAAAGTCTATCTTGGTCAAATAAAGAAGGCTGAACCACATGAAAAAGTTCTACAAAGCCTACTAAAATTCTTTCAACCTAGTTGTAGCACGTGTCTCCCTAAAGCATGTCTCCCTAATCAATATTCAAGATCTATGATTAACATTAAAATCTATCATAGTCAAGGATGACTCCATGTCTATAAATCTCATCATAGACAATTTTTGACACCTTTTGTGAAAGGGAGGTTTCTTAAAGATTATGCTGCCTATCTATAAATATCATCATAGACAATTTTATAAATTACTTGACATAATATAAAATGTGATATTTTTAACATAAACAAATATTATGCTCTTCTCTCAAACATCAATTTATAAATTTCAATGCAAAAAATTTTTAAATACCATACATATTTGTTTATTACAACAAAATACTAGTGTAAAAAAATTGTGATCCGTAATTGTGGGATGTGGGCCCATTTCCATATAGCATATATGCCACAAAACTATAAAAAAAAATAAAAAATAAAAAATAAAAAATAAAAAAAAATGTAATGCTTCATACCCGACACCGGGAAGCTAGAAAAACAGAAAGAGAGAAATAAACATGAAAAAAAACTATAGAAGATCATCTTGATCATTCGTGAGATCATCTCAAGAACTCGAGCAAAACCTTCCAGAGATCAACCTTTCTTTAGCTTCTGCTTGCTCCATAGTCCATTGAATGCATTAATCAATCGAATCGGAAACTTACATCCTCAATTTTCCTACCTAAGATTTCCTACCCCTGCGATTGCCACTCTTGGGAATGTTTGGCTTAGAAATCTTGCTTGCAGTCTGTTATATAGTGTGACTGTGAATGCCAGAACAAGCCAAAACATCAGCCTGATCCAGAAGATCATCATGATCATCGAAAAGAGCCAGCCATAGCATCTCATCATCTGAGTTCAAAAAATCACGTTTGTCAGGGACCAAAAGATCCTGTTGATTGGGAACAACCATCGCCTCAGTAGTGGAAGGGACTGAGCTCTCTATATCATACCCTATAGCCCCATAGTCCATGGGATCTGGAGAGCATTGTTCCATAAAAACACCATGACGTCTCCAAATGAAGTCAGCACTTGGACTACCTTCCTTGCAAACCCATCTCTTGAGGTTAAAAGGACAAAGACCATTAACAAATTTGGCATGACAGCCCAAGTTCTGGGAGACCTTCATAGTTTAAATATTGCAGCCATGAGTCCAAAGATGAATTGATGCGAACCATGTGAGGTAGTGGCCTGGAAATATCAACTAGAGCACAAACTCTAGCAAACCGTCTCGAAGCCAAAGAGGAAGCATCCTCAACTTTGATGAAGGTGCGGACCTAGTTGATCAGGGATTCAATTAGTCCTTCCTTATGCATAACCAAAGGTGAGTTATAGAGCCGCAACCAAATCAGAATGGAAGAGATCTGAGCATTTGCAAAATTAAAAAAGGGGGATCAAGGGATCACAAAAGGGCCAGATCTGCCATAAAACCATGGCCATTGTCCAGAACAAATCTACACTCCTCAGAATTACAAAAGGTAGCCAGGAAAAATCCATGATGTAGCAAACAGGCTGCTCCAATTACTCTTGCTCCAAACCAAAAATTCATCAACTGAGGGCCTCTTCCCCATCTCTCTGAAAACCAGAGCCCAAGAACCTATATTTTAAGCTACCTCTGAAATGCAATCATCTGAAATATGGAAACCCACATGCTTGGAAGCCAAGTTGAAGTCAACCTTAGTGTCACCCAAAAAAATCTAAGTGCAAGAAACAGAAACCACCAGTGGGGGGCGGGGATCAGGAGCAAGGGAGTTGTTTTCCATGGGCAACACAGGGAAATTATCCTAACCCGCCCTAGATCAGTGTCAGCATTAACCTTAAGGATCTGCTCCTCGCAAAAATCGGTACAGGCATGAAATGGATTAGGGGCGTTCTTGCAGATGGGAAAATTCTGTTTAGCAAACCCACTGTCTCCAAAGGGGGCAAAACTGGAGAGTGATGTCCCAAACTCTGAGAGCCATCCTGCCCAATAAAATCCAACGCAGGAGGATCCACCCCTCAATTCCTGGTCATTGCCCTAGCAGAGGACGCCGACACTGACAAGCAAGCATAATTGTCATTGCCATTAGAACCAGATGCCTGCCTTCGATCTGCAGCAACATTAGAAATATCTAACCAGAAATGAGACAAAATTTGCACAGTTATATGAAATTACACACCAAATCTGGAAGGTGCAATTTAATTTCAAATGGTACACCTGACATATGCAAAAGATAATACAATTTATCTAAACAAAAGAAATATACAAAATGACAAGGGTTGATTGTGAACCCTGAGACTCTCCCATTTCCTCCTGATCAAATCATCTTTCTATTTACTTGAAGTGTTCCTCACCTGTTGTCTTTTTGCCATTCTCCACTTCCTCCAGCCATTTCATACGTATGCAAGTTTCCTAAAAACAATTTAATAAAACATTCATATTATGAAATATATATATATATATATATATACCTTTGACAAATAACCCTGTATAAAAGAAATGATCTACATTAGGCTCTGCACATCTAATTTTAGAAAGACAACAGCTTGGTACACATTATAACTGCCAAATACTCAAAACACAAACCAAAATAAAACTTCCATAGAACTGAAAATGAAACCTTGTCCCCTCGTTATAACTGCATGTCTGAAACGGTACACATTTAAAACTATTTTGTTACTTCTGAATTAGACTGTGTCTGAGGTTATTGTAGACAATGCATATTATTTTAGTGCAAGCCTTTTATTCTGATTTCTCTATTTAGCATCTCCAATAACCGATACAAGACCATTGTCCCAGTTTGAAATGATGGAAACTGTTTGCATCTCTCACAAAAAAAAATCCCCAAATAATCTTGGAGAAAAGTTTCATGGCAGCGTGGCAATCAGGACATACTCTAAGGTTCTTAACAACTTTGATAGTTGTTCTAGGGAGCTTGTTAACGAACCAAAAACAAATGCCAACTTTACACTATGGTTGCAGAGAAGTAATTCCCCCCCCCCTCTCTTCCACATCATTTAAGTAAAGCCATTGAATCTGGAAAATACCCTGCTGCCATCATCTCCCAAGCCCATTTCTCCAACTCTGCCTAGGTACCCTGTGTCTGTGATTCGTCTCCTACACAGAAAGCATGCACCGTTTTATGGCCTTCAATCCAACTACATCCAGGGATCTTCTTAACTCCTCTATCTTTCATCAATCTCCTTACCATTTGAACCTCACTCCACCTGCCCACTTCTGCATACATGTTTGAGAGAAGAACATAAGCCGCAGAATTTTCAGGATCCAAATCAAAAAGTAGCATAGCCGTAAATACGCCTAAGCCTATATTCATATGTAATCTACAGCCACCAAGAACACACATCCACACATCCACCACAGGTTTAACTGGCATCTTGATGATAAAATTTAGGGTTTCTTCAAGATAGCCAGCACGGGCAAGAAGGTCAACCATGCACCCATAATGATCAACTGTAGGTGTAATACAATAAGGGTCATTCATATGATTGAAATATGTGCAGCCTTCGTCCACTAAACCTGCAAGGCTGCATGTCCGTAGAACACAAGCAAAGGTTACAATGTCAGGATATGTTCCAGAGTGCTTCATCAATTCAAAGATTTTGAGAGCATCCTTGCAAAATCCATTTTGTGCATATCCTGCAATCATGGCATTCCATGAGACCAAATTTCTTTGAGGCATTTTGTCAAATAATTCACGTGCCTTGTGTATGCTTCCACATTTTGCATACATGTCTACCAGGGCTGTTGCAAGTCTAACATCTGACGGAATTTCGCTGTCCTTTATGCTTTGATGGATGTCTATTCCCTGTTCCAAAGCTCCCATTTTGGCACAGGCAGGGAGAATGCTAGCAAAGGTTGTGGAGTCTGGCTTCACGCCTATCAATTGCATTTGCTTGAAAGTTTGTAAAGCCTTTTCAACAAATCCATTTTGTGCATATCCCGCAATCATGGCATTCCATGAGACCACATTCCTTCGAGGCATTTTGTCAAACACTCCCTGTGCCTTATCTATACTTCCACATTTTGCATACATGTCTACCAAAGCAGTTGCAAGTATATCTGACGATATTCCTCTATCCTTTATGTTTTGATGTATACACATGCCCTGTTCCAGAGCTCCCATCTTGGCACAGGCAGGAAGGATGCTGGCAAAGGTTGTGGAGTCTGGCATTACGCCTGCCAATTGCATTTGCTTGAAAGTTTCTAAAGCCTTTTCAGCAAGTCCAATTTGCACATATCCTACAATCATGGCATTCCATGAAACCAAATTTCTTTGAGGCATTTTGTTAAACAGTTCACGTGCCTTGTCTATGCTTCCACATTTTGCATACATGTCTACCAGGGCAGTTGCAAGTACAACATCTGACAAAATTTCTCTATCGTTAAGGCTTTGACGGATATCCATGCCTAGTTCCAAAGCTCCCGTTTTAGCACAAGCTGGGAGAACACTGGCAAAGGTTGTGAAGTCTGGCTTCACCCCTGCCAGTTGCATTTGCTTGAAAGTTTCCAAAGCCTTATCAACAAACCCATTTTGTGCATATCCCACAACCATTGCATTCCAAGAGAAGACATCCCTTTCAGCCATTTTGTCGAACACTTCGCGCGCCTTGTGCATGCTTCCACATTTTGCATACATGTCTACTAGGGTAGTTTCAACCACAACATTTAACGAAATTCCTCTATCCTTAATGCTTTGATGGATGTCCATACCCTGATCCAAAGCTCCCAATTTGGCACAGGCTGGGAGTACGCTGGCAAATGTGAACTGATCCGGTTGGAGACCTGTTCGTTGCATTTGGTGAAACAGTCTGACTGCCTCGTCAGGAAATCCATGTCTTCCGTACGCAGAAATGATCGTATTCCATGAGACGCTGTCTCGCTCTTTCATATTGTCAAACACTTTACGAGCATCTACCAATCTTCCGCACTTGACATACATGTTAATCAGATTATTATGAGAACTTGTACGTGTAACAAATGCAGATCGCCTATGCCAGAGAAAAGAGTATACCTTTTCCCCTTGCGAAAGCGCATTTTTGAGAATGAAGGTCTGCAACAATTGAAGATTTGTAGAGAAGTCTCCAGGGGTATTGTGTATAGGAAGCAGAAGGCGTAGAACCCCCTTCAACATAATGCTGTGAGATTGAGATTGGTAGTGGATGTCATTGGCATTTTATGATTGTAATTGGGGACGGGAAAATTGTCCAGTGTTATTCAGTCAACGTGACATTAACAGCAGTAATCCTGGGAGCATTTTCACCACAGTTGGATCCATTGCTGCCTATCTCTGTGCCCAACGCAGAGCTTTGGATTAATCTGGACTCTGCCTCAAATATATGATTGCGATAAGAGAAGAAAAGGGAAAGTTTGCTGCTCTTCAATTCTTAACCATCAAAGGTAGATGATGAAACTGTCAACAACAGCAGGATGCCTCGATAAATTGGAAGAATTCGCTTCACAGATTATTGCTGAGCGAATCAAGTCTACTACGGAAAACTTCGAAAATAGCCAATTCTGGAATTCTGCTATTCTGAAAATGAATTTTAGAATATGGGCTGGACCTGTTTGGTTAACTCTGAAGATAACTGGGAAGATGCATAAGAAATTTTAATTGTTTATTTCTTAATTTTTTAAATACGGTGTGTATATGTGTGTATATACACATATATGTATGATATGTGTGTGAATATTGATTAACTCTTCCTTCTGATACTCTGGAACTTCTCTTCATGGATAATGATATAATCTTTGTCTTGATCATATCTCTCCTTTATGTGGTATGGAATCATCTCTCCCTTTGTATGATAAAGCAAATCTCCCTGATGATAATGAGATATTTCTCTCTCTTTTGTATGATAATGAGAACATCTCTCCCTTTGACAACAATGTCAAACAAACATACTTCTCTTTATTTTATCATCTATATCATGTTCCATTCTTTTGCATAATATATTCCTTGAATTTCCATATGTTAGTAATAACTGAGGGGGGTGAATCAGTGGCCTCAAAAATTAATTCTTAAATCAACCCTTAAAATTTATAACCACAAATTATGTCTTTAGTTATCTTTTGTCCTATAAGATGAATGCCTTGAAATACTTATATCAATTTTCTACTTGTCGGATTGCTTTGTAAATCTCTCTTTTGTATAATTACTGATAAGCAGTCAACTATTTACGGAAACACAGTAAATATGCAAAGTATACTGATCAATCTAGAATTGCATATATGAAATGTAAAACAGTAAAGTAATAAAACATAAACACATAACACATGAATTTTTAACGTGGAAACCCTGTTAAGGGAAAAACCACTGGGACTGGTACCCCAAATTTTCACTCTTCTAAAGTGAGCTATGTTAGGAGTCAACCCTGTTAAAGGTTACAAACACACTGTTAGGTGTGACTTTGTTAGAGGATTTAAAAGATAGTTTGTCACCTAGTATCTGGCATCTAATGCTACCATCCTTGATCAAACACTCACTTGGCCTGTCAATAGGTGTCAGGCATATCCAATGCTACTTTCATGATCAAACTTTTTAATACTCCTTGGGATGTATCTCAATTATAGAAGACTTTTAAGTCCTTCTCGGTTAAAAGACTTGATGCTTCAATGGTTAAACTGAAACATTAATTATCTATCATCTGTTCATACATACAACTTAATTGCAGATTTTCAGATCTATTGTAAGTGCATTACCTCTCTGATCAATATAATCAATTATGTACCTTTGCTCCACACTGTTCTGCTCTGTTATGATGTCTCACTGTTCGTTGGTGTCTGCAGAATCTAGCTCTTTCCTTAGCTTGATTGATCACGACTGAATGAATACTTTCTTCTCCTTCAAATTTTCTTTTGCATCTTTCCTCTTCTCTTTTTCACCCCACACACCAATTCGTAATGAATTGGGTTTGTCTCTTTATAGACATGATTTACCTTTTCTTGGCTTTCTTGATTCTTGGCGTGATCCACAATTCTTGCCAATTAGATTTAAAGAAAACTCCAATTTTATCTCAAAGAGATCTTCTTGCCAACTGGAAAAATCAGCTTTAAATCAATTACTTATCTCCGGCTTTATCTAGATAATTAAAACAATGACAAGTATCTATTAAGTTTATTTATAGCTTCTTGATAGCTAAGCATTTTGTCATTTCTAAACTCTATATTCTATCGGTCAACACTTCAGTTAGTCTTCGGTGATAACTGACTGTTCCGTCGGTGTGACTTCAGTTGTCATCGGGATCTCCATCCTTGTCTTTTTTCGTCTTGCAACACTGTAATTCTGTCCGTCGAGTTACACTGTGTTTTGCTCGTAGGGCAACATTGTGACTTTGCTAATCGGTAATGTTGTGCATTAGCTCGTCGAGTAACACTGTGACTTTTGTTCTTTTACTCTATCCGTCGGCGTGCACTCCGTCGATGTATACAGTCACTTAGTGAATACTTGACTTGTATGCATTACTGATAGCATAGCCTTGATTCATCGGTTCTTTGTGTAGCCACCTAAAATTGGTCTGTTGCAACTATAGACCCTATTTGCCCTAAGTGTGATCATACCCTCGATTTATGTCCAAACGACCCTGTTACTGTTTGGCATATTTCTTTTAATCAATTTAATGTCCTAGGTGATTTTTATCACTGATTTATGTTATCTATTGTAGCCATACAATTCAAATCAATATCGACCAATCAGATCAAATCTAAATCAAACATGGCTATAGTATTTAATTATAAAGGAATTAAATAAATCCCTAAATCAAATAATCACTTGCAATTAACCCATTCCCCTAGCCCATTTAATTTAATTAAAATGGCTATAGTCCCCTAATTATTAAAAA
>MU224216.1:739065-757157 GCA_018584345.1 Thuja plicata
AAGGTTCATCCCAAATAGGAGGATTATATTCTAAAGTAGGCTCATAGGAAAGACATATATTAGGAGAAGAATTAACATCAATCTTCAACTCATCTCCATAAAGAGAAATATGATGGAGAGAAAGATTCAAGTCATCTTCTTGCTCTAATACATCCTTACAAGGTAATACAAGAGAGGACAAAGCAACATCATATGCACTAAATAAAGTCTTTCTAGGTGTAACATCATTCAATGGTAAGGTAAGAGGAGGATGTTGTTTAATCCCAAAACTTATAGAAGGATGTTTGGAAAACACTTGAAACAACTTGTGCAACATGATAACGAATAAAGAAATGCATAGAAAATAGATGTAACTATATCCCAATGCATTCAAATGAAATCTGTAGGCATGAAAAATATAAATATTTTTGTATTTTTAAAGCAATTTGTGATTTTTAATTTTTGATATATAAATGCAAGAGCATAAAAGAAATCTACGTTTAAATGCATGTAAGATCTAACATAAGATGCAAATCTAACACCAAAAAGAAAGCGTTGTCTATCGCGGGTTCACCAAAATACAACATAAGAAATGTAACATTTGAAATAAGTAGGGGAAAGATAAGATATTCCTCTTCCATCCCAAGATGCACAAAGGAAAGATCCAAGTTGATCAACCCAAAAGAGATCAATGCACAAATGAATCAATCATTTGGAAATGAGAGCAAAGAGGAAAGTCTTAAATTCTCATTTTATGGAAAGGAATGAATGTGTGATAGATTTAGAATGATTAAGGATTTGAATTGAAATGGATAGGAGAAATGCACTAACCTTGAAATATTGCAGATCAAAGAATGTTGTTTTCTGAGGTCTGTAGACTATTTCTAGAAAATCCAAAGTATGATCCAGAACCGAAATGCAGAGATGAACAAAACCTAGAAATCTTTTTCCGATCTGACACCGTCTTATGAAAAAGGTCGAACTTGACCCACAAATGTCATCCTTGACCCAATAATCTTGACCCTGACCTGCATAGGTTCGACAAAAAATATGTTTGCAGATCCCGATAGTTCGTTGAAAAGCATATCCAAACCTGAGTTCAAATCTTCAATCCTAAACCTGTACCTACAAGAAAAATAGATTTGTTTGTTGGGGGGGAGGGGTTTGCCTTGGTCAAACCCCAGTTTTGGAATTAAGCTCAAATATATAATTGAAATTGTAGAAGTAAACAAAGTAAATGCATAAATTCACCTTGCTTGTAAAAGTCCTTGTGGAGGATTCGAATCCTCGAATCCACAAGTATGTATGTACCAATATATCAAGAATTTAGAATGTAGGATGTCTTCAATCAATTTCTTGTTGATCTCCAAAGCTTGAATGGGTTCTTTGTTATGAAGAGGCTTGGAAGACGATGGATGGAGAGATCACCAAAAAGGGCACTATGTAGCTTGAATCCTTCAATGGCCTCCCATGGATCTCTTTGAATGCTTGATGATGGATGAATCCTTGCTTCAAATCTTGCTTGAATACTTTCTTAAACTTCACTTGATAATGCTTTTCAATTGCTCAAGGATGCTTAGTATCACCTAGTTGATGGTTAGAGAAAATGAGAGAGAAAGGCTTCCTTTTATATGAAATTACGGCACAATCTTCTAAGGAGGCCGACATAGGAGAATTAAATTCTCATTAAAGCCTTTACCCCTAGGAGAGGACGTATGTTAAATATAATCTAGGAATCATTGCTTCAGAACCTGAAACAGCTGACCCAGCAGCGGGAATTAACTTTTGCAAAGACTGACATCTGGAAACTGTGGGACCCTGAGATTTGAACCCTGGGTCAAGGTCGAGGTCGACCTTGACCTAGGTCAGGGTCAAGGTCAACATAGACCCAAAAGGTTGACCCTGACCCTGAGTTCAAAGATCTCAGATCTGTAGTTCAGGATGCAAAAATCAAGTTGGAAAGAAGTGGAAGTAGGGGCAAAACAGGAGGAAAGCAAGGTCTAGATTAGGAACCCATTCAAGGTGCTTGACATGACCCTAAAACACTTACTCGGAAGGCTAAACCAGTCTACCATGGAAGTGCTTCCATTTTCTGACTATACAGTCAGTAAAGACCTTAAGTTTAAATTGTCCTTCTCTTTTATACCATAAGACATATTCCTTGGTATTCTTCAGATATCTTAGGATTCTTTTCACATCAGTCATATGTGATTCCCTGGGATTAGCACAAAATCTTGCAACTATTCCTACTGCATGTGCAATATCTGGTCTAGTATGTACAGCATACATGAGTTTTCCAATCATTGATATATGCAAAGTTTGATTTACCTTTGATGACTTGTCTTCCTTTGTCAGCTTACATCCAGTTGCCATTAGTGTTCCTGCTGGTTTGGACTCTTCCATTTTGAATATTTGCAATACCTTCTTGATGTATTTGGATTGTGTAATAAAAATAACTTCATCTTGTTGCATGATCTGCAGACCAAGAAATAACTTGATCTCTCCAAACATAGACATCTCAAACTCTTTGCTCATTTCATTTGCAAATGATTTTCATAGTATATCATTGCCTCCAAATATGATGTCATCAACAAATATCTCAGCAATCATAATGTTAGCATCAGTATCTTCCTTCAAATAAAGATTATTGTTTTCACTATTCCTTGCAAATCTAATACTTATAAGATGGGAATGAAGTCTTTCATACCAGGCTCGGGGTGCTTGCTTCAATCCATACAGGGCTTTGTGTAGTCTACATACCATGCCCCTCTTGTCTGGATCAACAAACCCTTCTGGTTGTTCGGTGTATACGTCTTCTTCAAGTATTCCATTTAGAAATGCAGACTTGACATCCATTTGATATACCTTGAATCCTTTATATGCAACATAAGCAAGTAATATTCTCACTCCTTCTAGCCTAGCAATGGGTGCAAAGGTCTCTCCATAGTCAATCCCTTCTTCTTGTGCATACCCCTTGCATACTAGTCTTGCTTTATTTCTGGTGACGTCTCCATTCTCATTCAGTTTATTCCTCAATAACCATTTTGTACCGATGACATTCTTGTCATCTGGTCTTGGTACAAGTGTCCATGTCTTGTTTTTCTCTATCTGCTCAATCTCTTCATTCATAGCAGTTATCCATTCATCATTATCTAGTGCAGCATTAACAGATTTTGGCTCATAATCACAAATAAGACATCTTGTATTTAGAGACTTACTTCTGGTTCTCATACTAGCCTTCTTGTCTCCAATGATCTGGTTTGTGGATGGTTCTTTTTGACATATCTTGAAAGCACAAGTTCAGCTCTTTGTTTATTAGCTTGATCATCATTTTGTTCTTTATTCTGTTCTTAATCACTTTGTGCATCATCTTGAGCAATATTCTGATCATCTGTATTTGCAGCTTGATGCTCAAGTGCAATGATTTGTTGCTCGTGAGCTCTACATTGTTGGTCGGGTAGAGTGTCAGGTTCTTCATTATAAACAAACCTATTGTAGTCCTCTGGTTCTTTAGTGCTTTCCTTTTCATTCTTCTCTGTAAATTCATTTATCTTTACATTTGCACTTTCAACAATTTTGTTAGAGGCTTTATTAAGACATTTATAAGCCTTACTTTTGGTGGAATACCCTAGAAAGATTCCTTCATCACTCTTGGAGTCGAGTTTTCCATTTCTATCATCTTTTAAGATATAACATTGACTACCAAAAATTTTGAAATAACTCACATTGGGTGTGTATCCATACCATAACTCATAAGGTGTCTTCTTGGTGTCTTTCTTCAATTGTACTCTGTTTAATGTGTAAACAACAGTACTGAAAGCTTCTCTCCAGAAGATTTGGGTGATGCCTTTCTCTATCATCAGTGTCCTTGCACAATCAACTATGGATTTGTTCCTTCTTTCAACAATTCTATTTTTTTGTGGTGTTCTTGGTATAGAGACCTGTCTTTTTGACAATTCTTACACATGATATTGTCAGGCTTGGTCATCGTCAGTAAGCCTCTTACATTTCTTTTTCTTCTTATTTTTATCATGTTGTCAAAGTTCACATGACACAATCTTTTGTGCCACAACCACATGTCTTTGTTTATAGCAATCAAACAAGTGGTGTCAATATCATTTAGATAGAATAAGTTACCTTTTGTCTGCTCACCGATACTAGATTTCCTGATTTATTGAAGATCTTTGCCTTCTTATTTTCAAATGCTACTTTGTGACCTGAATTATTCAACTGAGAAACACTCAATACATTATAATTCAATCTATTTACCCAATAATCATTTTCACATTTTATCTAGTTATTCAACATTATGGTTCCTCCACCTTCATCTGGACAAGGTGTGTCATTACCCATTCTTACTGAACCACCTTTATAGTATTCAAAAGTCTCAAACTTTTGCTTATCCCCAATCATATGGTGATTGCAACCACTATCTATGATCTAGACATCATTTTTGCTAACTTTAGATATGAGTGCAGTTTCTACATACCTTTCTTCATCATCATTTGAATCATTTTTTACTGCCACAAACACCATCTCGATGTCTTCCTCAGATTCGGTGTCAGTATCATCATCATTGCATTTTGCTAGGTAACTGACCTTCTTTCCTTTGTCCTTGTAGTCTCAGGTATCTCTTCTTTCTGATTGTCGGTAGCATCTGTAATCACCTCTATCAGACTTCTTTTCAAATGATCTATCATTACTTCTTTCATCTTTTCTTTTGTTAGGACATCTTGCAGCAAAGTGTCCAATCTCTTTACAATTAAAACAAACAAGTGGTAATTTACCTTTGTATTTACCTTTGCCTCTCTACATTCTTCTAGCCATAAGTGCTTTAATTTCATCAAGATCTTCTTCTTCACTTTCACTATCACTATCTTTTCTCATAGTGTGTTTATGACTTGATTTACTTATTCTCATAGAAGTTTTGAATGCAGACTCTATGTTTGGTAAGACACTATTATCAAAGTTATTCATTTAAAATGAAATCAGTATTCTAATCAAACTGTCTAGATTAACATTGCTATTTGCTACTGCTCTCATTTCTTGAATGACAGATACTCTAATAGCATAAGTAGGCAGTAAAGTTCTTAGAATTTTACTTACCACTGTATCTTCTTCTAGTACACCTCCAACTCCTCGGATAGCATTGACTATCTCTTTGATTCTTCTTTTGTACTATGTGATGTTTTCACCTTCTTTCATTTTGAGATCATCAAACTTCCCTCTAAGGCTTTCTGCCTTGGTTCTCAAAACATTCTTGTCACCACCATGTACAAGCATCAATTTGTCCCACACCTGCTTTGCAGTCTTGCAAGTTTTGACATCTTCAAATTCAGCATCGGAGAGTGAGGAAGAAAGTTCTATCATCATGCAATTGTGCTCATGCTTCTCTCTCAATTTTTCAACTGTGGATGCTCCTATGGGCAACACATATTCAGTATCTAAGTATTGAGTAACATCATTTCCAATACCTGATAAGTGGAGTCTTATTCTGCTCTGCCATGAAGCAAAATTATATTTGTTCAACTTGGGCACATCTCATCTGTTCATCTTGTGATCTTTAGCTTAGGTCTTGAAACCTTCCTTCTAAGCACACAAGCTCTGATACCAATTATTAGTAAAACCTGAGAGGGGGGTGAATCAGTGGCCTCAAAAATTAATCCTTAAATCAACCCTTATAACTTATAACTACAAATTATGTCTCTATTTATCTTTTGTCCTACAAGATGAATGCCTTGAAATACTTAGATCAATTTTCTACTTGTCAGATTGCTTTGTAAATCTCTCTTCTGTATGATTACCGATAAGTAGTCAACTATTTACCGAAACACAATAAATATGCAGAGTATACTGATCAATCCAAAATTGCATATGTGAAATCTAAAACAGTAATGTAATAAAACATAAACACATAACACATAGATTTTTAATATGGAAACCCTGTTAAGGGAAAAAACACTGGGACCGGCACCCCAAATTTTCACTTTTCTGAAGTGAGCTCTGTTAGGAGCCAACCCTGTTAAAAGTTATAAACACACTGTTAGGTGTGACCTTGTTAGAGGATTTAAAAGATAGTTTGTCACCTAGTATCTGGCATCTAATACTACCATCCTTGATCAAACACTCACTTGGCCTGTCAATAGGTATCAGGCATATCCAATGCTACTTTCATGATCAAACTTTTTGATACTTCTTGGGATGTATCTCAATTGTAGAATACTTTTAAGTCCTGCTTGGTTAAGAGACTTGATGCTTCAATGGTTAAACTAAAACATTAATGATTTGTTCATAAATACAACTTAATTGTACATTTTCATATCTATTGTAAGTGCATTACCTCTTTGATCAATATAATCAATTTTGTACCTTTTCTCCACATTGTTCTGCTCTGTGATGTTGTCTCACTGTTCGTTGGTGTCTGCAGAATCTAGCTCTTTCCTTAGCTTGATTGATCAGAAATGAATGAAGACTTTCTTCTCCTTTCAATTTTCTTTAGCATCTTTCCTCTTCTCTTTTTCACCCCACACACCAATTCGTAATGAATTGGGTTTGTCTCTTTATAGACATGATTTACCTTTTCTTGGCTTTCTTGATTCTTAGCGTGATCCACAATTCTCGCCAATTAGATTTAAAGAAAAATCCAGTTTTATCTCAAAGAGATCTTCTTGCCAACTGAAAAAATTAGCTTTAAATCAATTACTTATCTCTGGCTTTATCTAGATGATTAAAACAATGATAAGTATCCATTAAGTCTATTTATAGCTTCTTGACAGCTAAGCATTTTTTCATTTTTGAACTCTCTTTTATGTCAGTCAACACTTCAGTTAGTAATCGGTGATAACTGACTGTTCTGTCGGTGTGACTTCAATTGTCATCAGGATCTCCGTCCATGTCTTTTTCGTCAAGCAACACTATAATTCTATCTGTCGGGTTACACTGTGTTTTGCTTGTTGGGCAACATTGTGACTTTGTTCATCGGTAATTTTGTGCATTAGCTCGTCGGGTAACACTGTGACTTTTTTATTTTACTCTGTCCGTCGGTGTATACATTCACTTAGTGAATACTTGACTTGTATGCATTACTGATAGCATATCCTTGATTCATCGGTTCTTTGAAGTCTTTGGCATTATTTTCATGACCATACAAATTATATCAAGCTGGCATCAATGACAATACAATGCATTAACTGATTTAATTCCTTGCATGATCATCAACTTAACATCTTCAAACATTCAATTAGTTACATATCATCACCCTATCCATCAATAATACACTGTTCTAATTTTTGGTGCAGATATGTACCTTGTAATGTACAGATGTATCTATTGTTCATCTTAGTGTTTGCATCAACATGAATAATCTTTCATATTTGGTATAGGTTGATGCAACCTTCTAGTCAGATTACTGACCAATAGATAAGGGTTGAACCCCTAGTATCATTCTCAGGTACTCAAAAGTATCCTTTGGTAATGGCTTGGTGAATATGTCAGCTAACTATTCCTCTGATTGAATATATTCCAGTTTCACTTCCTTTTCTTGCACCTCTCAGATAGTGATACTTAATAGCAATACGCTTAGTCTTAGCATGCATGAATGGATTCTTATAAATGTTTATTGCACTGGTATTATCACAATAGATAATTACTGGTTCAAGGATCTTCATATGCATAACTTCCAGTAATTATTTCATCCATGCAATATTAGAGCAATTTGCAGCAGCAACCACATATCATGCTTCTGCAGTTGACTGAGAGATGCATCCTTGCTTCTTGCTTATCCATGTGACAAGTCTATCACCCATGAAGAATGCTCCTCCAGTTGTGCTCTTTCGGTCATCAATATTTCCAGCCCAATCAACATCTATATAGACTTGTAGCTCAAATTTTCCTTCTCTTTTGTACCATAGTCCATAGTCCTCGATGTTCTTCAGATATCTCAGAGTTCTTTTGACAACAGTCATATATGATTCTTTGGGATTAGCAGAGAATCTTGCAACTATCCCCACTGCATGTGCTATATCTAGTCTGGTATGAACAACATACATCAATTTGCCAATCATTGATCTATATAAGATCTGATTTACCTCATTTTTCTTGTCTTCTTTTGTCAGCTTGTATCCAGTAGCCATAGGTGTTCCAACTAGTTTGGAATCTTCCATCTTAAATATCTTTAGTACTTCCTTGTTGTATTTGGACTGAGTGATATATATGCCTGTATCTTGTTGAAGAATCTGTAGACCAAGAAAGAATTTGATCTCTCCAAACATAGACATTTCAAATTCCTTGCTCATTTCATTAGGAAAGGATTTGCATAACAATTTATTTCCCCCAAAAATGATATCATCAACAAAAATTTCAGCAATCAGAATATTACCATCAATATCTTCTTTTAAGTAAAGATTGCTATTTTCACTTGTTCTAAAAAAATTTATGCTAATGAGATATGAGTGAAGTCTTTCATACCAGGCTCTCGGTGCTTGTTTCAATCCATACAAGGCTTTGTGTATTCTACATACCACATTTCTCTTGTCTGGATCAACAACCCCTTCTGGTTGTTCAATGTATACCTCTTCTTCTAGTATTCCATTTAGGAATGCAGATTTGACATCCATTTGGTATACCTTGAATCCTTTAAATGAAGCATAAGAAAGTAAGATTGTAACTCCTTCTAGTCTAGAACCGGGTGCAAATGTTTCTCCATAAAAAATACCTTCTTCTTGTGCACATCACTTGCATACTAATCTTTCTTTGTTTCTAGTGACTTCTCCATTCTCATTCATCTTGTTTTTGAATATCCATTTGGTACCGATGACATTCTTGTCATCTGGTCTTGGTACTAGTGTCCATGTATTGTTCTTCTCAATCTGTTATATTTCCTCATTCATAACACTGACCCATTCTTCATTCTCAAGTGCATTGTTAACAGATTTAGGCTCAAAATCACAAAGTAAACATCTGGTGTTAAGTGACTTACTTCTTGTTCTTGTTCTAGCTTTCTTATCTCTTATGATTTGATTTTGTGGATGATGTATTCTAACATACTTGGCAAGTTTCGGTTCAGCTCTATGTTCATCATTTTGATTATCTTCTTCACCTTCATTTTCATCTCCATTGTTCAGAACATCATCTTGAGTATTATCCTGATCATTGGTAATTGCAGCCTGATGCTCGGGTACAATGTTCTGATGCTCGGGAGTGACACACTATTGCTCGAGTAAAGTGTCAGGTTCTGTATAAACAAACCTGTTGTAGTCCCCTGGTTCCTTTTTGCTTTCCTTATCATTTTTTCTGCAAATTCATCTATTTTCACATTTTCACTTTCAATGATTTTGTTAGATGACTTGTGAAGACATTTATAAGCCTTGCTTTTGGTTAAATACCCTAGGAAGATACCTTCTTTACTTTTGCAGTCAAGTTTTTCATTTCTATCATCCTTCAATATATAACATTGACCACCAAAGATTCTGAAGTAACTTACATTGGGTGTATGACCATACCAAAGCTCATAGGATATCTTCTTTGTGTCCTTTTTCAATTGTACTCTATTTAATGTGTAGACAGTAGTACTGAAAACTTCCCTCTCGAATGTTTGAGTGATGCTTTTCTCAATCATCAATGTTCTTGCACAGTCAACAATTGATTTGATTCTCCTTTTAGCAATTCCATTTTTTTGTGGTGTCCTTGGTGCAGAAACCTGTCTTTTAATTTCATGCTCATTGCAATAATCAGTGAATTCTTCTAAAGTAAATTCCCCTCCTATATCTGACCTTAAGTATTTCAATTTCTTTTCACTTTATTTTTCTACCATTGCTTTATACCATTTAAACATCTTAAATGCTTCTAATTTATCTTTTAAAAACATGACTGTCATCATTCTAGAAAAATCATCAACACAGAGAATAAAATACCTATCTCCATAGTAGCTCTTTGTTCTCATGGGTCCACATAGATCTGTATGGACTAATTCTAGAATTGCAGTAAATGTGTGGTTTTTTCTCTTGAAATTAGACTTTGTCATCTTACCTTTTTGACAATTCTTGCACATGATATGCTCGAGCTTAGTCATTGTTGGTAAGCCTTTTACATTCCTTTTGTTGCTTATCTTTATCATATTGTCAAAGTTCACATGACACAATATTTTGTGCCACAACCATATGTCTTCGTTTCTAACCATCAAACAAGTGATGTTAGTGTCATCAAGATAGAAAAGGTTACCTTTTGTCTGCTCACCAGTACAATCAACCTTCATGATTCATTGAAGATCTTTGCCTTCTTATTTTCAAATGCTACTCTATGAACTGAATTGTTCAACTGAGAAACACTTAACAAATTGTAATTCAGTCCTTTAACCCAGTAAGCATTTTCACACTTTATCAGGTTATTCAACATTATGGTCCCTTTACCTTAAACTGGACAAGGTTTATCATTACCCATTCTTACTGAACCATCATTATAGTATTCAAAAGTCTCAAACTTTTTTTTATCACCAGTCATATGATGAGTGCAGCCACTATCTATGATCCAGACATCATTTTTACTAACTTTAGATATGAGTGCAGTTTCTACATACCTTTCTTCATCTTCATCTGAATCATCCTTCATGGCTAGAAATACCATCTCGATGTCTCCTTTTGATTCGGTGTCGGTGTTATCAGCTATGTTCTCAGCTAGGTAACAAGCTTTCTTCCCTTTATCCTTATAGTCTCGGGTATCTCTCTTGTCAGATTGTCAGTTATTCCAGTAATATCTATTTTCTCCTTTATCAAAATTATTCTCATAAGGTCTGTCATTTCCTCTGTCATCTTTTCGTCGGTTTGGACATTTTGCAGCAAAGTGTCCAACCTCTTTACAATTGAAACATACAAGTGGTAATTTACCTTTGTATCTGCCTTTGCCTCTTTGCAATATTCTTTCCATTAGTGCTTCAATCTCATCAAGTTCTTGATCCTCATTATCACTGTCACTATCATTTCTAACATGTCTATGACTTGAGTTACTTATCTTTAGAGAAGATTTGAATGCAGATTCTATGGATGGTAAGACACTATTGTCAAAGTTATTCATTTCAAATGAAATTAGTCTACCAATCAGACTATTTAGAGTAACTATATTGTTTGCAACTACTCTCATTTCTTGAATAGAAAAGTCTCTAATAGCATAAAGAGACAATAAGGTTCTTAAGATTTTTCTTACCACTGTCTCCTCTTCAAGTACACCTCCAACTCCTCAGATAGAATTTAATACCTCTTTGATTCTGCAACTATACTGAGTAATGTTTTCTCCTTCTTTTGTCCTTAGGTCATCAAACCTCACTCTTAGGCTTTATGCCTTTGCTCTGAGTACATTGGCATCTCCTCCATGTACAAGCTTCAACTTATCCCACATTTTCTTTGCAGAGGTTCAAGTTTTGACATCTTCAAACTCAACATCAGAGAGTGATGATGCAAGTTCTATCATCATGCAGTTACGCTTATGCTTTACTCTTAATTTCTTAAGAGTATGAGGTCCTATAGGCAACACATATTCAATATCTAAGCATTGAACAATATCATTTCCAATAACTGATAAGTGGATTCTTATTCTGCTTTGCCAAGATGAAAAGTTGTCTTTATTCTACTTGGGCACATCTCGTCTGTTCATCTTGTGATCTTTTTCTTAAGTTGTTAAACTCTATTTCTAAGCACAGAAGCTCTGATACCAATTGTTAGTAATAACTGAGAGGGGGGGGGGGGGNGTTGTTAAACTCTATTTCTAAGCACAGAAGCTCTGATACCAATTGTTAGTAATAACTGAGAGGGGGGGGGGGTGAATCAGTGGCCTCAAAAATATTCCAATAATCAACCCTTAAAACTTAGTACCACAATATTCTACCTCTAGTTATCTTTAGCCCTATAAGATGAATGTCTCCAAATACTTATATCAAATTACTACTGCTCGGAATGCTTTGTAAAGCCTTCTACTGTAGATTTACCGAATAACAATCTATTAATTCACTGAAAGACAGTAAATTATCTAGAGTATACTGATCAATCCAATTAAGTTAAGTGTAATGAAAAACACTAAAGTAATGACTCATAAACACATTGACATGGATTTTTAACGTGGAAACCCTATTAAGGGAAAAACCACTTGGGACCGGTAACCTAAAATTTTCACTCTTCTGAAGTGATCTCAGTGAAGAGTCAACCCTATTAAAGGTTACAAACACACTGTTAGGTGTGACCTTGTTAGAGGATTTAAAAGTTTATTCTGTCACTTGATATCGGGCATCTCTATGCTACCTTCCTTGATCAAACACTCATATGGCCTGTCAATTGGTATTTGGTATCTCATGCTATCTTCATGATCAAACTTTTTGATACTCCTTGAGATGTATCTCAATATAGAAAGGATCTTTAAATCCCGCTCGGTTAAAAGACTTTCTGAATCAATGGTTAAACTAAAACAGTATGATTTGTTCACATATACAACTTATACTTGCAGATTTTCAGATCTATTATAATCTCGCAAAACTATTCTGATCAATATAACTCTGTTTATACCTTTGTTCGGCTTTGATTCTTCTCGGTGATGCTATGCTTTGTTACTCGGTGTCCACAGAAAACTTTAGCTCTTTCCTTAGCTTGATTGATCAGGATTGTATGAAGTTTCTCTTCATCAATTTCTCTTCAGCATCCTCTTTTATTCCCCACACCAATTCGTAATGAATTGAGTTGTATCTTTATAGACATGATATCACCGTTATTAGGTTCTTGATTTTATTGAACTTGGCGTGATCCACAATTCTCACCAATTAGATTTAAAGCAAAACTCTTGTTTTATCTCACTGAGATCTTCTTGCCAACTGGAAAAAACAACTTTAAATCAATTACTTATCTCTGGCTTATCTTGTCAATGAAAATAATGATAACTACCAGTTAACTCTATATTTAGCTCTGCTAGCTAGATATTCTTTCATTTATGAACTCAAGTTAATTTTCATGTTTAACTCTTTGATAGCGTCGGTCAACACTCTAGTTCTCCTCGGGCTTCTCCATCGGTTTACACTATGTTTATGGCCGTCAGGTATGCTTGTGATTCTGCTTGTTGGTGTTCTTGCTCGGGCATTACTGTGGCTTGACTGTGGGTGATCTCTATCCGTCAAGTTTCATTGATCGTCGGTGTTTGTAGTCACTTTGTGAATACTTGTTTTTTATGCATTACAGAAAGCATAATCTTTATCTTTCTGATTCTCTGAAGTCTTTGACACTTTGATTATAACCGATTAGATTATATCAAGTTGACATAACCAACAATACAATCCATTAACTGATTTAATGTCTTCCATTATCCTTCTGCATTTCAGTGATCAACTTAACATATTCAAACATTCAATCAGTTACATGTCATCAACACACATATACACACATTTGTTTATTTCTTATTTTTTAAATACGGTGTGTATATATACACACATACATGGGTGTATATATACACATGTATGTGTGTATATATACACACATGTGTGTATATGTGTATACATACACACATGTGTGTATGTATACACACATGTGTGTACATATACATACATGTATGCATATATACATATGTGTGTGTATACATGTGTGTATATACATACATGTGTGTATATATACACACATGTGCATATATACATATACACACATGTGTGTATATATACACATGTGTGTATACACATATAAATACATGTGTGTCTATAAACACACATACACATATGTGTGTATACACACATATACACATTTGCATATATATACACACATATACACATATGCACATATACACATATACACATATATACACATACACACATGTGTGGGTATATACACACACATGTATATATACACATATACACATGTATATATACACATACAAGTATGTGTGTATATATACACATGTATGTGTGTATATATACATACATACACATATACACACACATAAGTGTATACATACATTTGTATATATATACACACATACACATATACACACATACACAAGTGTGTGTGTTTATATACACACATACACATGTGTATATACACATAGATACACATATGTGTGTATATATACACATACATGTGTATATACACACATATGTATATATATACAAGTATATGTAAACATGTATATACACACATATATATATACACACATGTATATGTACACATGTGTATATACACACATGTATACACACACATGTGTAAAGCTTAAATTTGGTTTTTAAAAAATTAGAATTGGAATAGCCAATTCCAATTCCACCTATTTGGGTGGAAGATGCATATTCCCATTTTGGGGCAAAATTGGAATTTGAAAATTCCATTTCCAATTTTGTAAGATAGACACAAACATGGAATTGCATTATCCGGAATTAGATAATGTCAATTCCAGTCTAATTCCACGAAACAAACTTAGCCTGTTGAGTTTGAGAAATGCTATCTATATGGATGTACCTTTATCATCAGGCATTATTTCATTATCATTCTTACCAGTTAAGACTTTGATTACTAAGATTTTTTATTTATATTTTCTAAGATCATATTATTGTAATAAGAAGGGATGAGATTAGAATTGTGGTTTAGACTATTTTCTCAGAATAGATATTTCCTAATCCTTGCCTTTCATTCGAAGAGGTTTCACTCGACAACTCATGCTCCTATATCAAATAGTTAAAAATTCTTATTAGATGATATATAATCCTCTTAACTTTTTTATATAGTGTAGGATATATCAATCAAGAAATTTCTCCTCACAAAGGATTTAAGCTTAATAGATATAAGAAAAAGCAAATTGTGAGGGTATTTAAACAAGTCAAATCTCTTCAAAGTCTTTTTAAGTAATGTGAGTTTTTAATAATCTTAATTGTCACCTAAAGCATATGGAAATCATATCTAATAAAATTTACAAAAAAATCATAAATAAATTTGTCTATATTTGAATTTTAAGTTATTGTGAGTATTGTTATCCCTTTTGTTGGAATTATATGATGTGCCTAGTGATTGAGAGGGGGCAAGGGGGTGAATCAGGAACCAATAAAACTTAATCCTTTTAATCCATAATTAGATTAACTTATTTTCTTGCATGCATATAGCTTGAAAGTAAGTAATCATACGGAACACATAACACAATATTTGGTTACCCAGAAACCTTCCAAAAGAAAGTAAAACTAGGGTGGGGATGATACCCACAAGATTTAGTACTGCAGTATAAATTTAGCCTATTAGAGCTTACAATGACCACTTCTAATGGTCTGCCCTATTAGGAGCATAGAAAGGACTGTTAGGTCCACCTTGTTAAAGGATTTTGCTGATCCACCTGTGAGAATGAACCAATTGATGATCTTCTTTGTGCAACTGTGATTGCTTAATAAGATCCTTTGAATATAAGTGATCACCTGAATGTGATAGATGAGACTCTGATGTCCTGAATACTTTTGTACTTAAATCAAACTGCTATTCGCATGCCTTATGCATACATTCTCTTCACATAATCATATTCATTATCTACATATTGGATAAAAGAAACTATATTACATATATATCTTTATCCAACAAATAACTCTATAAGTCAGCTTGCAATAAACAAATTTATATTTAACAATATATGAAAAGTCAGCTTCAAACTTTCACTCAGGTCCAAAAGACTACTCAGGTGATAAACTGTCACTCAGGCAATGCTGAACACTTGGGTGAAACTAGATACTCAAGAAACACTAAATACTCGAGCAACACTGAATGACTAAGTGTTTTGACACTAATTGACAATATGTCTTGCCATAAGGTCTACAATCTCCCCCTTTGGCATTAGCAACAAAAACATTTATCATTGAACTCTGTATCTAATATGTCAAAACTCCCCCTTTCTATCTACTCAGGTTTTGACACTGCCTCTGCTGCTCAGGTCCAACTGACTCTATTTTTGTATTTTTCAAAAATATATATATTCACTGTACATGTGTTCTCTTTATTACAATATAATGATATTTCCCCCTTGTTTTTGACAGGAATGCCAAAAAGTGATATCTACAATGTTATCCTGAAGTAGGATAGGAAATCACTATGTACCTTCAAAATTTGAGACAGAGTGTTGTCCCAATTGTTCTGTAGCACCTTCATGATGTGCAATTCAACTTATAGCTCTGTAGACAACTCTATCATTAGCTCAGCAACTGAGAAGATGTTTTCGTGAATGAGTGTTTTAGCATGTGTTATGCATTTCTACATTCCATCCATGTGTGGTATAAGTTGGCTTTGGATTGTTGTAAGAGATTCTCTGGTCCTTGCTTCTTCTCTCAACACTTTAGCCTTTAGATCAGTAAGATACTTTATTTTCATGAAGTGAGCAGAACTGGTGCTCGGGTCAAGTGCTAACTGCCTTGCACTTTCCTTCATGTCTGCATCGATCTTTACTAACTTGTTCTTGATTTCCATAGTGAAGTTAGAGGAGTCACTCAACTTTACAAATAATGCTACCACATTTTTCACAGTGGTTTCTAGAGTGCTGATGATCTTTGTAAGCTGCACCTGGTCAATTTCAATCTTCTTTGCAATGTTGAACCTTATTCTTAAATTTCTTCTCTGCCTTCACATGTAACTTCTCCTGACCATTCATATATGTGCTAAACTTGTGGACAATGTCAACAAGTTGTTCCATTATTGAATCACTCTCATTGAATTCAATCTTCAATGCATCTACAAATATGCCTTTGACATCTTCAAGTACTTTATTCCTTTGTCTTTCCTTTCAGATCTTTTGATGTGTGGCTCTTTTCTTCCACAGTTCTCCCAAAATATCCATTTGCTCTACAGATAGGTTGGATAGATCCCAATTAGGAATCATAATTTATTTATCTAGATCTATCTCATCGGTAATTACTGCCTTTGACTTAGGACTCAATGAAGGAACAATTTCCTTACCTTTACCTACCTCATCCTTTTCTTCAGTATTCAATCCAATTAGGTCATTGACCTTTACAGTACCAATTGTTGGATTAATATTTACTGATGAATCAATATTAGCAGTAGAAATATCTACCTTTCCTTTCTGTGACTCAGGTGTGCATGTCTCAATAGTAAGATGAGCTTGTTGCTCGGTCTTTGTCTATTCAGATGTAGATTCTGCAACCTTTTCTTTGCTTGGAGGTACAATATTGTGTATAGGAGATTGGGGTAGTGATGTCATTACCTCAACTGCAATCTGCTCTGCGTTGGACTCTTCAATAGTCTGTACCTTGGGTAGTGTATCATCATTTCCTTGTGCTAGAGGGTCTGTACTCGGTACTTCTTCCTTCACATTTCCTTATGCTATCTCAAATATTGATTTCCACACTAATGTGACACGCTGAGCTACATCTTCTATGTTCTTGTTCAATATTTGGAATGCCCTAAATATGGGGGTGTGATTATTCTTATATTTTCTCAAGGCCTCTTTTACTTCTTTGCCTTTCATTGTAGGCATGACCTGCTTCAATGTCTCTTCCCTTATATCTCTTTCAATTTGTACTACATTCTTCCAAGGAATAGATACTTCCTTAAATAATTCTTTAGTCATATAACTCTTCAACTCGGAAGGGTCATATTTCCACTTTTCCATCTTCTCCACCACTGCTTGCTCAATCTTCTTTTTTTCCTCTTCTGACCTAGAAGCATAATTCAGTGACTTCAAAGAACTCATGGCTCTTCCTTCTTTAAGGTCTTTAATCTTCTGATCAAGTGTGGGTTTTGGTTTAGTGAAGACCACAGTATATTCTTCATAATCCTCCTCATCATCACTTAGTATTATTTTTCTCCTTGATCTCCTCAAGGTGACAACAGGAGTAGTTCCTTTTTCCTTTTTCTGTCTAGGTGTTGTCTTCCTCTTCTTCTGTGGAGATCTAACATCAATTTCTTCCTTTTCAGATTCAAGAACCTCTAACTTGACGGTATCCTCTATTTTAACTATGTCCTCTTTACTCTCAGATATGGTAGGAGAGTCGGAGGTCTTGCCATACTTCTTCTTGAATGTATCAAGTCTCTTTCTTCCTCTTTTCAATATCTTAGGAATCTCAATCTCCAAAGATATCATGCTCTTTGCTTCCTCATATGTTCCAAAGTAAGGTGCCT
>MU224216.1:757301-771783 GCA_018584345.1 Thuja plicata
CCTTATCACAATCAACTAGAAAATAGATTTCATCTTTGTACTTCTCAACTAGTTGTTTGGGAATTCTATATCTACTCTGCATCTTCTATTTGAAACTCTCAAAGTATCCATCCATAATGCTATCAAAGTTATCTCCTAACTCAGCTATGAATTCATTAATTTGATGGATGATTAGTCTATCCTTCTTCCATGCTACTATTCCTCTGGAGGGAAAGAACTTCTCAACATAAAAGAGTATGCAGAATAGAAGAGAACCAAACTTACATGAATTGGTTTTGGATACTCTCCATATTCTTTCTCAACTGAGTGAGTTGCAATTATGCTAGGTTGAATACCATATTTTTCTTTACTACTTTGTATGCTAGGTCAACAGCTTCAAATGCAACACTGTTGGGTCTGCTCAAGCTGTATAGCTTGTGGGCTATGACATGAATGCCAAATTTCATCTACATATCAGTTACTCCGTTGAGTCTCATGCCTCTGCCGTCCCACTCGAAAAGAGTTAACTCAGCTAGTTCATCCTTGGTTAGGGTTTTGGTAGCTTTTGGCTTGTCTAGCATAGGGAACCCAGTGACACGGTGAATTATCTGCTTAGTGATCTTCACAGGATGATCCAACCATAGTTGCATGTCATGGACACAACTAAGAACATATCTCATCCATTTTGTCTGGAATTCCCTTAGCATATGCATGATGTGTTTCAAGCCCTTGGTTTTGAGGTGCTTATGCTTGGGCTTCAAATTCCTGTCGGTACATAATTTATCATATGCTTGATTCATCTCACTGGTTGTAAGCTCATGTATGTTGTAGTGATAGAATTTTTGATTGTCGTTAACCAGTAACACTCTTGGAGGAATTAGGGAATGAGCTCCCATTGGGTCTATCTCCTCTGCAATTCCTGGATGAAGCTTGAACACTAAAGGATCATAAATTGCATTCCTTACTAGCATCTCAGAACCTTTCTTGACCTTGCTTCTAGAAGTGGATGCCATAATTCTCGGATGAAATGATCAAACTCTGCTTTCAATCGTGAATTCACACTGAATTGCTAAGGGCTTTGAATTGACTCGTAAACTGAAAGCTTTGTAAGAAATACTCTTTAGAATCCTTCATTTATAAGATATTTTCAACTGTTAGAGTATTTCATTAAATGCTCCGTACATAGTAGTTGGCGTGACTCGGGTGTTTCTCCAAGATTCACTCGGAAGCTCAGGTGAAACTAACTTTCCAATTATCAATATTGCCCGACTCAGCTCGGGTGAGCTAGAGTGACTTGGGTGGAACTAACATTCTAACTCAGGTTGAACTAAAATATGTCCTCGTGCATCAATATGCAAATATGGACTGTATTGCTTATCTAAAACTGATGTAGGATGGCTTGTATATCACAGTTCCAGTCATCTCCTTAGTTTCCTGTTCTGTAATGATAGATCTACCCATCTCATTGTTTAGGGTTTCATTAGATCCTTCATTGCTTTGATCTAAATTATCTGAGGATTTCCTTACTCATTTCTTTCTCATCTAAGTTTTGATTTCAAATACTTTGGCTTTACCATTCTCAAAACCAGTATCAACTTTTTCTCTGTTCATACAGTTCTTGCTTAGATGACCGAGTTGCTTGCACACATAACATCTCTTAGTAGGATCTCTTTTTCTAAAGTGATTCTTCATAAAATTTGCACCAATGTGTCCATATTCACCATAGTGACAACATCTGTACCAAGTGTTGTAATCCAAACCAAAAATTGCCTTGGCTAATTGTTCAGCAGGATTCAATTTCTTAGTTCTGCACTTGAAAGATTTATGACCTTGTTTGTTGCATTTGTAGCATTTACCTTCAAACTTAGGTTTCTCTTTGTATTCACTTTCTCTATGTCCATGTTTTTTGCAACTATATCATTTACCATTAAATTTTGGCTTTCCATTGCTCCAACATTTATTTGATGTATGTCTTGTCTTACCACAATGATTTCATGTAGGTTTGTTGTTCCTTTGAGCTCCTTGCTATGAGGATTCACCTTGTTCAGTATAACCTAGTCCAGTCTATCGATGATGTTTGAGTTTTGTTTCCTGATCCATGCTAGTTTGTGAATTCATCATACTTTCATTTGTTTTCATTTTAGTATTGAGATCATTCAACAGTCTTTCATTTTCTTTCCTTAGATTGTCAACTTCTTGTGTTGCATTGTTGAGTTGACTTACCAAATCAGCTTGCTAAAGTGACAAGTGTTGGATTTCATTTTCTTTTTCTCCTAATCTTGTACTCAGTAGTCTTTTATCTTCTTGTGCTATATTTCTATCATCTTCTGCTTTGTTCTTTAGTTCCATGACTGCACACATTCTGATTGAGTGAACTTCCTGTTCTCTTTTCAATTTTTTGACTTCTTCATGTAAAGTGAGATTCTTTACAAGCAAGTCTTCAATGGACACATCGGCTTCTTCTGAGATTCTATCTTTGCAAAATTCTTCAATTCTTTCTTCTATATAGTTCTTATCATTCATCTGCACTGCTAATTATTTTCTTCTCTTTAGGGAAAGAGAGAGTTTCTCCTTAAGTATTATGATTTGATCCGTGGCCACTTTAAGATCTATCTTTTCATTCTCAATGGCTTTCTCCAGTCTGTATGTTTCGATATCCTCTGATCTTTTCTCAAGTTGTTAAACTTCTGATAAGAGAACCACCACTCTGATACCAACTGTTGGAATTATATGATGTGCCTAGTGACTGAGAGGGGGGGGGAGTGAATCAAGAACCAATAAAACTTAATCCTTTTAATCCACAATTAGATTAACTTATTTGTTTGCATGCATATAACTTGAAAGTAAAGAATCATACAGAACACATAACAAAATATTTGGTTACCCAGAAACCTTCTAAAAGAAAGTAAAATTGGGGTGGGGATGATACCCACAAGATTTAGTATTGCAGTATAAATTTAGCCTGTTAGAGCTTACAATGACCACTTCTAATGGTCTACCCTGTTAGGAGAATAGAAAGGACTGTTAGGTCCACCTTGTTAAGGGATTTTGTACAATACAATAAGTAATGCAAATCGATTAAGAGATTTAAAGAAAGGACTGTTAGGTCCACCTTGTTAAAGGATTTTGTTGATCCACCTATGACAATGAACCAGTAATGATCTACTCTGTGCAACTGTGATTTCTCAATAAGATCCTTTGAATATAACTGATCACCTGAATGTGATAGACGAGACTCTGTTGTCCTGAATACTTCTACAATTAAATCAAACTGCCATTTGTATGCCTTATGCATACATACTCTTCACATAATCATATTCATTATCTACATATTGGATAAAAAAACTATCTTACATATATATCTTTAGCCAACAAATAACTCTGTAAGTCGGCTTGCAATAAACAAAATTATATTTAACAATATATGCAAAGTCGGCTTCAAACTGTCACTTGGGTCCAAAAGACTACTCGGGTGATAAACTGTCACTCGGGTGATGCTGAACACTCGGGCGACACTGTATACTCGGGAAACACTGAATACTTGAGAAACACTGAATGACTAAGTGTTTTGACACTAATTGACAATATGTCTTGCCATAAGGTCTACACCTTTTACTCAAAACCCTTGATAATTTCTTAATTTTGGCATGTATAATATTGGAGGCCCTTTGTTATTATTAATTCAAACACAGACCAATGATGGGTTGGGCAAGAGAGGCTACTAGCTCAATTTGGTAGAGCACTCTAGTAGAAAATGAAAGGTCTTAGGTTTGAGTCCTAGCTGGTCCAGACAAGGAGAAGCTCAACAAGTGGTATCAAAGATAGGCTAGGATCCCCAAGCACCAACAATGTAGCTTAGAGGTGTATTGAAAATAACCCACACTCACACCAACATGTATTTACATTAGTAAAAAATATATATAAACTAGCATGGATGTCTTTTAACTATCATAATAATTATCTTTTGGTATTATTTACATGGTAGTGATTGTGTCCATGAAAATGCTTATTATAGATCACCTTCCTCTTCCACCATACTTGAATGCTTATTCCCCATATTTATTTGATTATATTTTCTCTTTAATAGTCATTTTAACCTTATAATCTTTATTAACATATTCTTTCTATCTATGATACCACGAGGGTTTATGCATGATAAGAGTAACATTGGAAAATATATCCAGACATCTCGAGGACTTCTCATTGATCAAACAAACATTTATAGTGTTCTATATATGCACTTAAAATTAATCAAAGACAAAGGCTCACATACAAGGATCTCAATAATTATTGTCATACTAGATGTGAAGATAGAGATTAAAGGTCTACAAGCAGGTGAACATGCATCTCTTCCTTTTTGGAACATGCTCACTTATGATATTGATAACTCCTCAATGCCTTATATAACATGTGAAATAATTGGAAGAAATAGTTGTTACGATTTCCCAATGGAAAATACCAAAAATTTGGTTTTCTTAATGTTGAACAACAAAAATCTTGATCTCCTCCATGTAACATGGTTAAGATCTTTCAAGGAAAAGAAAAACTTAACATTTGCTTCTCCTTGGAATTAAAACATAGTAAACAAAATTATTATATTCATTTCTATTTAGTACCTAATACTTATCGAGGATTTTAAAAATTAAAGTAATAAAAATCCCCTAAGACTATCATTGTAACTTCTTTTTGCCTAGGCATGACAAAAGTATCAACACACATAACATAAAAGACTTGAAATATACATTTACCATAAAATCCTCACACTTGACACATCATTAAAGCAAAAAATATTCATAATAGAATATTTGTAAGGAAATAACAACAAAGAGAATAATAACTTATCTCCATCCATAGAGCTTGTTGACAAGAATTCACTTTCCTCCCCAATATTTTGTTTCTAATGGCATGAACCTCCATTTAGATCTTCATTTCTTAAACTTCTTTTTCCATCAAGATCAAAAAATGAAGAGTCTCTCCAACATTTATTTGTACTAAAATAATTCCTCCCAAATCCTCTTTTGGTGTTTAAAAACGTTTATTCTTTGAAAGCCACCAATATACCTTAAGCCTGATGTTAAAAGTGGTTAGCTCCGAGTATGAAAGCTCTGCAAGGTAACTGGACCAACTATAGGGACAAGATTACCCTCTTCACTTCAAGGCAGGTACACCTAATCCAGATAAATACTCAACTCTTTATAACTCTAGGTTTAAACACAAAATAATGGTAAGAAAGTACTAAATGCTAACCACACACTCATTGAATCTCCATTAACATGTGGGACAACAATCAATAGCCACAAAACACAAAAGAAACTGAAATGGTTTCGATTTAACTTTTGGGGTAGAATATAGCCAGACCTGTCAAACATATATCTCAACAGAATATACTAGTTCTTGATCAGTGCCTTATCCATTGGGAAAACCCTGAATACAAATATTGAAAACTGAAACCAACCTATTGGAAAAGACTCATAACCATAAACATAAGTAACCCAAACCACACACTTCTTATAGCATCCTTATGTAGATAACCAAATGAGCTTATGTTCTATCCAAAGAATTTTAATGTGATCCTATATCAAAAACTATGGAATAAAACATATACATAGATAAAATCTATGTAGTGAATCAGAAAATCCAAAACTCAGAAGATAACACCAAGGAGAGACTCAAATATGAGGAAACTTATATTAAGTATGATGAATCAAGTTTCTACAAAAATATGACTAAGGACATATACCCTTCAATAACATGTAAAAGATCATAAAAATTTCTACTCTGTCTTAATACAATCCAAAAAAACATCTGCTATATCCTAGACTGGAAAAAATATACAACTTAATGCTTTCCTATATTCTCCCAATTCTCCAGCCCCTACTAAATGATCTTGGAAATTCCTTTATAGGAAACATGGATTTCAACAAGATTTAGACCATTTAGGGTTAGGGTTTACAACATAGTCCTTCCAAGCATTAAAATCATTCAATTAATTCAAATGTCTGTCATCAAGTTGCAATCCAATATTCACTCCAATCTATGCAATCTGATTTGATCTGTAGCCATACTTCTTGGGATGTGGAGAATAGTACAATGAAGTCTAATTTCCCAAGCATCATGACATAGAGAGAAACTCAACATAAATTCAGAGGAGACCAAGCGCCGCTATAAGGTGTATCAATCTGATCAGAAAACCCAACTGTTAATTCTGAACATAAAAAAATTCTAAGTTGCACAATTCTGATCCAAACACCATCTTACAGCTATACAAAATGAACTAGAAGATTAGATCGATGAAATTTATCGCTCTGCAACAAAATTCTTAGTCCACTATCATAAAACCTCTGAGAAATACATTTGAATATTCAAATATCTGAAACAACAGTCACAGGTGGCGCAGAGTATGGCATCAACAACCCAGATTGATCATTTTCTCATCTTTAAAATACGGTCGTAGATCCATATTAAGTTACCCACGCACTACAATATGATCTGGATAGGTGGAACATGGGTGCGATTCCTTAAACAATATATTTCGAGCATCTTTTCCTTTGAGGCTTCACATCGTCTGTTAGATCTTACTAACCTTAACTACATATTAACCCTTTTACCATGGTTCCATGACTGCAGGTATCACAAACTCATAATGGACACACATCAATCAGGCATATTCCCTTGATGGTTGATCAGAGATCATCTTCTGCTTTAAGGCTAGGCACCAACTGTTGATCCATATATACCTGAATTACCTTTAACTGCTTCTTTCAATGCTGACCAAGATCTGACTTGTGCGATGTGGCATGCAAGCACAATGCCTTGATCATTGATCGTCAAGCATCTCTGGAATTAAGGCAAAACATCATCCATTAGGTCTTCTCATACTTATCTTCCTTTAACCTTCCTTGAAAACCTGAGATAGGCGACCTCAACACAACTACGTGTCAAGTAGGTGCATTTCCTTAATGCGACACGATCAAATAATCTTACCTTTGAGGAACAACGCCGACCGTCTGATCAAAAGAACTAAACTGCACATTAACTTTACTTTACTTAACCATGGTCCCATTATTAGATTTAGCGACAAGGCTATCTCTGAATTGTCGAATGCCAGCCTTAACCCAACTTAAATTAAGAGATTCGACAACAACCACACATCTGGGTCATAATCAACGATTGGCGTGTGATCTCAAAAGAATTTTCCTAACTTAGGTTCTATTCTGAGATTTAGAGACAAAAGCACAACGCGTAATCTCCAAATCAAAGTCTTAACCATGGTTTAGTCTTGAGATTTAGAGATAAGGCTATCTCTAAATCACTGAATAAATAACTTAACCAGACTTAGCTCACGAGATCCAGTGATAACCCTTTATCTTGTCTTGCATCTATGGTCCTCGCTTAATCTCCAGATTTTCTGACTTGATCGCATCATTATGAGATTCACAAACAAGCATAAAAAGTCAAGTATTTCCCTTTTTCACCAGATCTCCAGATGTTACTGACTTAGCTACTAACATTACAAGATCAGGAGATAGCCGTCGCGCCAAGTCGTTGAATGTCAAGAACTAACCGCCAAGCATCACCAGATTAGGAGATAAAGACTTAGGCAAAGGGCCCGCCAAGAAATATAACATGCCTTCACCAAATCTTGGAATGAATAAAGTATATTTCCTTCCCTTTTGAGATTAAGAGATAGCCTTGCCACACCAAATCTCTAGATCACAAAGAATATTCAATCTTGATTGTGAGATTAGGAGACAAGACTTAGGAAGAAATAAAAAAGGCCTGGCTAGGAAACATGACTTAAAAGATAAAGTGGCCCCGCTCAGAAACATTCCAAAGGCACATGGGCTTATAAGACTTAAGTGGCATAAAAAGGTAACTTGAAATTATAAAAAGTCACAAAGACTTAGGATTTTGCACTAAAAAGAACCAGGGTTTCAAGCAGAAACATTAGGGCTTGTGAGACTAGGGCAAAAAACACTTGGAAAATCCTAGAACCATGAAGATTTTTGACAATGCTAACATCTTACAAATAGAGATTTTATTTGATATTTGCATGTCACTCTTCTCTTTCCAATAGGATGGAGATCTACATGGAAACTCTCTATCCTCACCACACCTTTCTTGTTAGAGCATGCATATCTATTGCATTAGGCATATTTGTAAATATTGCATTAACTAATTGTGCACATGCTCAAGAATATTTTTATGTATAATTTGAGAAAAAAAATTCACATTCATGCCTAGCTTAAGTTCACTTAGTTTAGCCTAATTTCATTTAGTTTAGTCTACTTGGGCTCCAATTTTCACATTGTGCATATCATGCACTTCAAGTTTGCATATCTAGCTCTAGTTTACTATTTTTAGTTTGAGTTAGATTTTGCATATTTTTACAATCATTTCTTTCTATAAAATTAATTGATCTCTTCATTCTAATTCATCTTGCATATTCTAATATTTTTGCACTTTAGGAATATGGCAATTATTTCTCACTACCCTTTTTCGTAGAAGGTGTTATTATTTTATTGTTTCATCGTGTAAGTGTTTTTGTTTTGAATTCCACCATCGTATCAAAGTACCATAACTTCAACATGATATTAGAGGACCACAATTTCAACATGGTACTAGAGCATGGATTCAACAAACCACTCCTCAAGATTTGAGGGTTTCTTTTCTCAAGGGCATTGCAAGGTCTCCAAATTCTCCTTCTTGTGTGAATTTGGTTTCGAGCACTTTTTTTATTTTCCTTAGAGATTCATGGACCTCAAAATCATGTTTGTAACATCCCAAAACCCCAAGATTGACTGTCATTTCATCAAATTTTGACTAGTTGAGAGCTTATGTGGTCTCTCCTATGGGCACACAATTTGAGAAAAGCATGTAATTTTAGGAACTTTGGACTAAAAATGGCATTTCCATCATTTTTTAAGTGTGTCAAAACCCTAAGATCAACTCTTATTTCATCAAAATTTAAGCAGATGAAATTTTGGGTCTTTTAGCTTATTACATATAAAACAAGGCAAAATTTGGGGGTCATCAAAAAATTTGGGAATCATGAAGTGAAACAGACGTCACCATTGATCTCAGAAGACCCAAAAACCTATAAATCAGATAACAAATTATCATTTTTCATCTTCAATTTTGGGCAAAAAAATTTGGGAGCTCGAATACTAAGAAGATCTGTATGGGCCCTACAACACTTCCATCAGTACTCGCATCAATGGAAAAAATACAAACTTGCACAAAAAAATTTGGTAAAAAATCTATAAAAATGTTATCTAAATTTTTCTTAATATTTTTTTCAAAAAAAATTACAAAGAAAAGGGAAGCACAGTACTTTTTTAGGTCCTTATGGACCTACCTACGAATGCATACTTAGGCAATCAACAACTAATGTCAGCATTTGACCTGCCAAAAGGTCCACCAACTTTGGCGGATCTCTATTTTTAGCTACCTCTGCTATTTTCAATGATAGAAATCTTTAGAGATTTTGTTGATGCCTAAGAGGCTCATGCCTAAATAAGGGCAACCATGAAGTTTCACAAGAGTGAGACTTAGTGCACCCTTTGAAACAATCTTTGAGATTTTAGAAGTCGACTGTTCATTTATTATTTTTTGGAAAAGGGGAAGGAAGATAAAACATAAAAAATGGTTAAACTGAGGCGATACACAAAAGCTTCAAAACCCTTTCAATCTCCCTTCAAAAATAACGGGAATAAGCAACCCAAAATATTGAACACAAAATATCATGGGCTCTTCATTAATGGAAAAAGAATAAAATGCAAAGTTCAGATATACAAAGAGAAAAGTATTTAGATCTCTCTATGAGAAGCACTTGTTAAGGCCCATAGGAGTTGTTCCTATTGTTAGGATTAAAAGATAGAAATCTAATAGTTACATGCAAATATATCTAATACAACAAAGAAATTATTGGCCCAATGTTAATATAATGGAAAGGATGTGTACTGAGAGGGGAGGGGCGAATCAGTACCCTTAAAAACTTTTAGACAAATATTTGCATTCACTATACTGTATTAAGGGTCTGAGTAGATTTCTTAATCCAAACATAAAGTATCAATGCTGAAAGATAAATGCATGTAAACTAAACATAACACATATACTCAATTAAGTACTCTTGACACTAGTATTTTGGTATCGCAGAAAACCCCTATTAGAAGGTAAAAACTACGGTGGGGATGAGACCCACAAAACTTCACTACTCCAATAATAAAGGTAGCCTGTTAAAGATTTACAAAATAATCACTACTGATGATCTTATCTTGTTAGGAGTAACAAAAAGATCGACTAGATCTACCTCATGGGAGGATTTAGTAACACAATCTATGTGTGCACTTGGTTAAGAGATTTACAATAAGACTACTAAGTCTACCCTGTTAAGAGATTTAAGTATCTATTAAAATTGTTAGAGAGTAACAGAAAGTTGATCTAAAATATATACAATCTCAAAATTGTTGATACGGATCCATTAAGTTCATACAAAACATATCACATCAATGTGAATGATAATACTTTCTTCTTGGTAGCCTTGCATTAGTTCTGTAAATTGAATAATGCAATGTGGTCTCTGTCCTTGAATCCCTTGTCTAATCTCTGATGTCTATACTATGGTGTCTACTTGATCATTTCTTGATCAACACACATAACAAAATTGACATATATACAATTATATATCAAATGATGTGACCTAATTAGGGTTCAACATCTACATCTTTACCCTAAGATCAACAGTTACAAAATTTACATTGATAAAATAAACATAGGAGACATAAATAATAAATGTTGGAAATCTGTAATTAATGTCCTCCTCGATCATGTAAACCATTATCTAGGTCAGCTCAAACGTTGTTACTTAGATTAATGTGCCATAAAAAAAATTTATGTGGACTTTGTTCCACTCGGTAAATTTTGTTCCTTGGTGCTCGATGCATACTGTGTATCTTGGTTATACTGGCATTCAGTTATGCTTGTGTAGCTCGGTGTTGTATGTGCTCGGTATAGTCTATTTACTCGGCTATCACTATACCCGGTTAACTGTGAACGTGATTAGTGATCTTGGTTAACTTTGTACTTCGGTGATATAAATTGACTGTCTTGAGTTGACTCTGTCACTAACTGCCTATTATGTTTGCTTGATAACTAATGACAACTTCAATGTGCAATTGGAGTAACAGAAATAAAACACAAAAAAGACACAAAGTTTTAACATGGTACACCCAAACCCTGGGCTACATCCACCAAACAAAGAGTCCAATATATTTTCTAGTAAATCACCCTGATTACAGTCTGCAATCATTTGCAACCCAATCCCATTGTAAGAAGCTAAAAAAATAGGTATCAAATCCCTAACCTGGCGGACTTTTAACAAGACTCATGTCGATTACAAATTAGGGTTATAATATGTCAGCTAATAAAGGAAAATAACTCCTAACACCTTTTAATATAATAAAATATTTTTTGGATTCGCGGGGCGATTCCCCTTGACCTCGCCCTATATCATGATAGGGAGTGCCCATGAGGCACTACCCCAGGACCCCGCAAGGAGCATTTCCCTCAAACCCACGTAGAAAAAACTGGGGTGAAACCACAATGATAAAAGTGAGGAAAAATAACCTATGAGTCTGATTATGCTTCATATAAAAACACCTATTATCTCACTAAAATAGTTATTCCATGCAAATGTTTCTCACCAAATGGCATAGTATAAACCCAAATCACAAATTATTACAAATGATTGAAAGAGTATAAAACATGGCTCAAACATCTACACATCTATCTTGAAATTATAAAAGTTGGAAACCACAACAAATTATAGCTACATTAATCTAAAATGACATACAACTTAAAATCATCCACAAAATCAAAGTACACACACAATAGAGGCAAACTAGGCACAATATGATATGTTTCCAGCCATTGATTATCTATATACAATGATAAGGTCTAAAAATAAAAGTGTATATATTTCCAAGTGTTTCCTCTATCAAAAGTGGTGAACAAAAAGCTTGAAAAAGAAACTCTGGGGAAAAATCCCCTATTACAATGCATCTATAGGCTTATATAGATTTTTTTTAAAAATCTAACTATATAGTAGAAAATGGTGATGCAATATTATGGGGGTACTACATCCCAAATCATAACATACATGAGAATACAAAACCTCCTACAAAGTGAATCTGATTAGCACAACCAAGGGAGTAAGGGTGCCAATGTGAGATCTACACAATGTAGGGCTTTGATTCCTTAATAGAAATGACAAGAAAATGAAATATAAATAACAGATTTGTTTTATAGAAGTGAAAGGAAGAAGAGATAAGAACAAGTGCACCTGGAAATGAAATTGGTAAAAATTTTACTTTGAATCTGGATTTCCCAACTGTCAGATTCTCAAAACTTCTTGTAATTCTAGATCTGGAAAACTGGGACCTGAAGGTGCCTATACCTGAAATTTCACTGAAAGTTGGGAGCAACCCCAAAAAGTTGAATTGTACCTAGAAAGTTGACTTGTCCATGTACGCTCTGTCTCTGTGTCTGGAAGGGTTTTATGGATTTACAGTTGGATCTGAGACTGTCTGAACCTCTGAATTTGAGAAATTACGTGTGTGTGGCTATATAGAGGTTTTCCTTTGTCAACCCCCTATTTTGGTAATTCCCACCTCCAAGAATAGCCAATATGGTAGAGATAATGTGCCAACTATGCAGTTGACAATTTGATATATATGGATTTATGATGCTTATATTTAACATATATGTCTTCTTTTAATGTCATTATGTTTGATTTCAAAATCAATACCATAGAGATTAAAAATGATATACATGTGATTTAATCAAAACTTAGCTTTTAACTAAATGAAACTATGGTGATGTAATAATGATTATATAGATAAATGAACATACAATATAGCTAAAAATATTAACTAAACACCAATCTATCCATACATTAAATATGAAATGAAAAGAGGTGTGCAAGTATTTTGTAAGTAATATCCCAACTAAACGATTAACACATTACACATAAACTCAAGACCAAAACACATACATTTTTGTCAAGAATGAAGCAATACATGAAAATAGAAAAGATAAATCTTAGACTAGTAACACATATGCTCTAATGCAAAGATACCAATACACATAAAGCATAGAGGAATAAAATGAAGGGAAAGAGGAAGAAAGAGAAGGGAAGAAAAAGGTGGGCATAATACTGACACAAGTGCATAGAATTTATGGGATCCCTAAGGGGTATACCATCCATATCAACTATCTTATATGCGCCCAAACCATATAATTTTGTTATGATGTATGGTCCAAGCCAGTTAGGACTAAACTTGCCTCTTTATTTAGGCAGAGCGTTGACATTGCGTTGATTCTCATAAAGAACCAAATCTTCAATCGAGAAAGACCGTTCAATCACCTTGTTAATATATTTCTTCTTTAAGAACTTGTGATATGCTTGAATATGTTCAAATGCATTAATTAGTTGTTCATCCAAAATTTCAGGTTGTTGAAGAAGTTCTCTAAAAGTGTCATTATCAATGATATTGTTAAGGGAAACCCTTAGTGAAAGTATTTCCAACTCCAAAGGCATGATTGCATCTGCACCATAAACTAAATTTTAAGGAGTTTTTATTGTTGCAGTATATATGAACACTTGTCCTATAAGCCCATAAATCATAAGTCAGTTGAGTATGATAATCCTTAGCATGTTTGTTAATAGTCTTTCTAAGAATTTGCTCAATTATCCTATTAGATGCCTCAGCTTGACCATTAGATTGAAAATAATGAGTAGAAAAATAGTTTGGTGCGATATTTGTCCAAAACGTTTGTGACTTCCTTATTTTTAAAAGGAGTACCATTATCAGATATTATTGTGGATAGAACAAAAAATTGAGCAATGATATTTTCTAATAGAAAATCACTAATAACGCACTAATACATTTGTGGTCGATTTGCGACGGCTATGTGTCTCAATTGCGACAGCGATGTGTCGCAATTGCGACAAAAATAGACGTCGTTGTTTTTTAGTCGCAAAATATGACGTCTTTCCATATCCGTTGCAATTGCGACTCCAAACCGTCGCTATGTAGCCCTATCAACCCCGGCATTTGGGGCGTCGCCAATACAGGAAATCCATCGTAATTATACGGGTACCCGTCGCAATTGCGACGGAAACCAAGCAATTGCGACAGTTTTTAGGCGTCGCCAGTACAGCTCGCCCGTCATAATTCTTGGGTTAACGCCACAATTGCGACGAACACCCAAGAAACTGCGACGGCTTTCAGGCATCGCTAGTACAGCGACCCCGTCGTAATTCTGGCGAGTAACGTCGCAATTGCGACAATGTCAAGATAGAATTAAAAAAAAAATTGCTTGTTAGATAATTATTTATGAATAATAATGTTGTATTCACGAATTTCTGGATAAAACACTTTTGAAAGCAACTGAATGAATCCCTGTAATAGCAAAGCACATTGTTAGGTTTCCAATCCAT
>MU224216.1:771883-803037 GCA_018584345.1 Thuja plicata
CAAACTATTTTAACCCCCCTCCTCTCTGTAGATGTAATGTAGATCAGACATTGGAAACACAAATCAGACTTCAAATTGCCAAAGAAGCATGTATGACTGTCCTCATGGTTGGCGCTTCCTAAATTAGTAATAAATATCTTTGTTTTGTGGAAATGTGTTTCGTGACCCCAGGGCACTTGTTTCTGTATCAAGGAGGTTCCTTGTAAATATATTGCAGGAACTTGAATGATGGGTATGAGACCAAGTGTGGAGACAGAGGAACACAGCTGTCTGGAGGGCAGGTTGACAATGACAAGGTGAAGTTTAAAATCATACCTCTCTCAGCCGTTTGGATTGCAATGCAGTCTCTATCAATGGAAAATTTCTTTTGCCCGCGCTGAGATGCAAAAACCCCTCTCGGTGCTATTGAACAATGACAATGTTTTCTCTTTTTTTTTTGCCTTATATCCCGTTAACGTCGCAATTGCGACGTTGTCGGGTTATAATTGAAAAAAAAATCCAAAAACACTTAACATTTGGCCCCCGTCACAAATTGCTGTCGCAATTTCACCCCAAATGTATTAGTGACGTTAGTCATAGTGGAACGAAGAGGAATTTATTCTACCTACTTTGTAAATTAATTTGTAGCAGTAATAATATAGGTATGTCCTTGAGAAGGAGGTGATATTTTGACAATGAGATCCAAGCCATAAAGGTTAAAATGCCATGAAGCTACCTAAGAGTGGAGTTCATATTTGGGAGCATAGATTATATTATTATGATGCTGACATTGAGGAATTTTCTTGACAAAAGAAAAAGAATCTTGCTCCATAGTTTACCAATAATATCCCATATGAGGGAGCTTGTTAACTAAATAGTTTCCACCAAAATTTCTACCACAAGATCCTAAGTGAGCCTCTTGTAAAGCCACAGGATCTCGGTTTTGTTAAGACATCATAATAAAAGACCATTGTAAGAGTACTTATAAAGAGCATTATCAAGAATGATATATCTTGTAACAAGTTTAAAAATTCAAGATCTATTGTTTCTTTTCACTAATTCAGGAATGTTACCATCTTTCAAATAATGAAATATATGTGAATATCATTCATCTGAATTAAGACTAAATAAATAAGCGTCATTACTAGAACTTTCAGAGATAGTGGGACTCACAAGATTGTTTTTGGTAAATTGATAGCTATCAATATTTTTGTTTCAATAAATAAGAGAATTCACACATGCCATAGCATCTACGTGTCTATTATCCTTACAAGGTAAATATGAGATAGAATAAGAAGAGAATTTATCAAGTAAGCTTAAGGAAGGATCGTGATATTGAGTCAACGTAGAATGTTTAGCTCTATATGTTCCATTAATTTGTTTTACAATCTATTGTTAATCTCCAAAGACACATCTTTTTACCTTAAAGGACAAAGTCACTTTTAATCCAATGATAAGGGCTTCATATTCTGCAATATTATTTGTAAAAAGAAAATTAAGATGATATGATGAAGGGATCGGTTTCTTTGAAGGAGATTCCAGGATAACACCGATAGTGGAGCCAATTTTTATATTTAGACCCATCAAAATATAATTCCCATATATCATCAGTGTAAATAGGCAAGACAATTTTTTCAAGGAAAATTATAAGATTAGAAGTTGTAGTTGGTGGAGGAGCTTCAGTGAAATGATCTGTCAAATCTTGTCCTTTGATTTCTTTTTGAGAAACAAACCTTAAATCAAATTCACTTAGCATCATAACCCATTTGGCCAAGTGTCCTGAAAGATTAGTTTTTGAGAAAAGAAGTTTTAAAGGATCAAATTTAATAATGAAATTGATTTCAGCATTAAAAAGATAATTTTTTGAGTTTCTAACAAGAAAAAACTAGAGAAATAAATTTATTTTCTAGCGGAGTATATCGGATTTTTTAATCTATCAAAGTATGACTCATATAATACATCAGTCATTCTTTCCTTCTTTGATCATGTTAAGCTAAGACAGTGGCCAAAGTATTAGGAGAACCACAAATATATAAGAAGATTAGTTGATTGGGTTCTAAGATAGGAGGATTGCTCAAATTCCTTGTGACAATCACCATTCCATGAGAAAGTGGTATCTTTCTTGATAAAAGAAGTGAAGGAAATTGAACGATCTGCCAAATATGATACAAACTGTCAAATAGTTTGTATTTTCCCTTGTAAACTATGAAGTTGTGATATATTTCGAGGAGGTGGTATATTGAAAATGACATCGATATTTTTAGTATCGAATTCAATACGTCTATTTGAAATTATGAAACCAAGGAGTTTTCCACTATCTATGCCAAAAACACATTTTCGAGGATTCAAGTGCATGTTGTATTTACAAATTTGTTCAAAGATCTTTCTAAGAATAGTAACGTGATCCTTATGAGTAATAGATTTGGTGATAATATCATCAACATAAACTTCTAGAATCTTATAAATATAGTCATGAAAGATAAGTGTCATAGCACATTGATAGGTAGCACTTGCATTTTTTAATCCAAAGGGCATGGAAACCAAACAAAAGGTTCCCTAGGGACTGATAAAAGAAGTTTTGTATTGATCTTGAGGGGGAATAAAGATTTGATTATAGCCAAAAAAAATCCATCTATAAAGGATAATAAAGAATGTCCTGCTATAGAATCCATGATCATATCAATGTTTGGAAGAAGAAAATCATCTTTCAAAGAAGCTTTTGTAGATCTCAAAAATATGTGCACATTCAAATTTTATCCTCACCGTTAGATTTGACTACAATTTTTGAGATACAAAGAGAATAATCAATAGGACGAATGAAACCAACATCTAGAATTTTTTCAATTTCCATTTTCACAAGCTAAGAAATTTTTGGATTCATCTTGAAAATTTTTTGTTTTATCAGCTTCGTAGTAGGAAGAAGGATGATGTTATAAGTAAAATTTTTAGGCTCAATACTAGGCATATATGAATAAGTCCAAGCATAGATATCAAGAAATTCAAGAAGAAGAGACGTGAGCTCTTTTTTTCACTCTCATCTAGACATTTTTTTTATTTTGATTACTTTTTATGCATTATAAGGCTCTATTTGCACATCGATGGTGTCATTAATCAAAATATTTCTTTGTTGAGGGACATTCATAGGTAGAGGATATTCATATATGTGCTCAGAAGTAGCCCCTTTTCCAAATTATGCTTCAACATTTAGACAATAAAGAAATCCCTAATTGTGATGATAGTGAAGGAGGTCATCATATGCCCGCAAGAACTCAGCTAAAGAATCATTGCTACTAAAAGTATCAAAAGAAGGTTTAGCATCAAAATCAATAAGGTGAGGGTTCACAAGTTTCAAAGGTGCTAAAGATACATCATTGACATTGAGATCAACTTGTTGTGGCTACTTATAAGGATTAAATCCTAATCCAAAAGAATTTTCATGCCCCTTATTTCCTAAGGGCACTTGTATTCCCTGTTCATGTTTTTCACATCCATTCCCACTGAATCCCTGTTTTGCTAATAAATGATAACTAGGACCATAATGAGAAGTCATATTGAATAGTGTCAATGGATCCTCATAAGTGACTATGTCATAACAATCACGCTTAATAGTTTCTAAGGATTCAATAGGATTAGAAGAAACAGAAAAATTATTACTAACCTCAGTAGAAAGAGAAGTTTTTATGTTGGATTCTTGGTAAGATTTAGATTGTTCAGGTTCTCATGTTGGGACTTTGTATTCTCCAACATAAGTTGGTGTGAAACTCAAGGATCCAAAATTGTCATCCAAAATAACACTAGTAGGAGAAGGATCATCCTTAGGTTCCAAAGATAATTATTTTTTATCTTCAATGAACACATATTTAATAGTTGATTTAGTGTGCAAACAACTATTCAGTCTATCACCTGAAACAAGTGTGTACACCAAGTTGTTTTATATAAACTTGACTTTATGATGGAGAGTTGAAGGAATAACATGTATAGCATGTAGCCAAGGTTGTCCCAAAATAATCTTATAGTTAAGTGGCCTGTTAGTACTTTTTCTTGCAAAACCTGAATATAGCATTTATGCTTAACTCTTTGATTCCCAACTCTTGATTCAACCAAGGAAAATTCTAACTAACAAGGATTAAATACTCCTTCACTTCGAGCTCCACAAACTCATGTGAGTATAACTCTTATGAATTATCGCCTGTAGGATTTGAGAAATGCAAATCCACAGAACTTGAAGAACACCTGCATGCAAATACATGTTACAAGAGAAGTGGAAAGGAGGAAAAAGTAGAACTCAGAATTACTCCAAAAATGTGAGAGAAAAAATTGTATTCCAAGTTATGAAACAGTAATTACAAATTTCAACCTTAAAAGGTGAACGAAACCCTAAAGGAAATAAAAACTAGTTTGCGTATTAATAATTAATATAAATATAAATTATAATGCACCTAAGAGACATCTTAAGCAATAAAGAGTATTAAAACAACTTAATTAATTAAACCAATGTGATATCTTTAATTGACATGGCCCAAATGCTCATGCCAAAGTCCGCTTATTGAATCTGCATGTGTTATAAGAGAGGAACCTGTACCATTAGAAGGCTTAAATCCATCAAATCTCTATAAGCGAGATTCACGATCAACACTTCTAGTAGCCACAATAGAATCAGAATCATGGAGGTCCCAAATAACCACATCATATGGTGAGAAATCATTTGTCTTACCAGAGCTAGAGTGGCAAATCTGATAGATGGACAATAGGTTCCTCAAGATATCAGGGACCACAAGAACATCCTCAAGAGAACCCCCAGCTAATAAAACAGAACCAGAACCCAAAACTGAAAGATGTGATGAGTTCCCAACAATAATCTATGAAGTAACACAAGGAGCAAGTGAGGTGACCAACTGCTAAGTGTGAGTCATGTGGTGAGAAGCACCTAAATCCAAAATCCAAAGGGGCCCAGAAGTTGATGCTTGTGCAGTAAGATCATGACCTTTCCCTGTAGGGGAGGATTTGGACTGAGGAGAAGATATGTGATTCTCCTGCATGGCTTCCTCTAAAGCCTCCAAATGATTCCAACATGAGAAACGGGATGTCCATCCTTTCCACAAAAACTATAGGTTTCACTTGTTTTCTTCTTAGTCTTGGAGGAAGACTCAACAGACTTCGAAGAAGATTTACCCTTTGAAGGGTGAGTTGGAGGTTTTGAATAAGTTTTATGTGTAGATTTAGAGGTAGACTCACTGCCTTCTTAATCTTTCTTTAGTTTGGCTTTCTATTTTGGTTTACCCTGCGAAGACTGAGCTACCAATGCTTTTCTAATAGAGCCAGAAGCTTACATCTACTGGATCTTTTCCTGTTCTTGTGTCAACCGATCACAGAAAGCATCAAAATAAGGCATAGTGTGCCTAGCACCTAAATCATCCATAGTGGAGTATAAATTAGAGGAAAATATTTTAAATTGTCCTCGCAACTTGGAGAATATCAGAAAGATACACTCATCATCTAACTTGTTCTTCCCACATCCCTGCAAAATGGAATGGATAGACTTGAACTTCATTAGGAAGTCCTCAATGGTGAGAAAACCATCAAGGGTCAAAGAGGTCAACTCTGCATCAAACTGTAGTGCCTATAACTCATTCACTGTGCCAAAAAAATCTACAAACTTCCCCCAAATGGTCAGAGGAGTGTGCAAGTTCTCCAAGTGAAACAAGAGACTGTCTAAAATGCTCAATGCTATTAAGCCCATGGCTTCATCCATTTTGTTCCCATGCTAAAGAATCTCAAAAGGATGCTACAAAGAAGTTTGGTTCTCATCCAGACAAGAGCATAAGCCGCATGACATAAGCATCCTGGTCATGTGTGCTTTCCAGGTGTGGTAGTTATGTGGTGTTAGTCGGGCAACTGAAGGGTCTGACATTGAGAGAAAGAAGATGAAAGTAGAAGGGTATTTCTAAAGTAAATTGTAGAAATTAAAATGCACCCCCCACAAAGTAGTATATTATCCCCCGTTCACCAAAAAATAACTTAGAGAGCATAAAACATAGGAAGAAAACCTAGATGCCAGATGCAGAGAGGGAGGAAACTGAAGCCTCTACTTCGATGTTGAAATCAGGTACTCAAACTGACAAATTTGCATATGAAACCCATATGGTGGTCTCCAACTCAAAAAGAGCTTTCCGGTGATATCTTATTTTCTGAGAAACAATATCGTATGCTCAAGTTATGGCCAAAAGACTGACAGGAGGTTAAAAAGAGAAGCTCACTGGAAAAACACAGTCATGAGAAAAAAATTAACATCCAAATGGTCGTCGCCCGTCACTGGAAAAAATTGATAGTTGTCTGATCATCACAGGCCTATCGCTGATGTCATCATTAGAGAATATTCTGATGGCTGGGAAAAAAATCCAGTGATAGGAAGATGATTTCACCCCTAGAAAGGTGACGTCACATTGTGGTTGGTCGACAGTGGCGCTGGGGTGGCGCTGGGGCAGTGGATGAGTGGCGCACCGACTACGGTGGTTTGGAGGTGGTGCGATAGCCACAACAAGACGTGGGCCGAGAAATGGTGTGTGCGAGCCACACGTGGGTGGCATGGTGGCTGCGCACGGGGTGCACGGTCACTGTACCACAAAAACACTATTTTTTGTGTTTTTTCAATTTTTTAAAAATTTTGCCATTTTTCCTCAAAAAACATGCCTGTACAGCCTTGGAGGCCAAATTTTTTTGCCTTGGAGGCACAGTAGGCCAAATAGGTTGTGCCTTATATCAAAATAGGGGGTTTTGGGCCTTCTGGACTCAGTTGTGAGGTTGGTTTTTGTCCAAAGTGCTCCAAAAAAAAATTTTATCCCTAGATCGAAGACAAAAACCCTAAAAAGCTGAAATTTTCTCCTTCGAATCACTACTTCAGAAAACACCAGAATAGGCAGCAACAGTACAACTCTGATACCATGTAGGATTTGAGAAATAAAAATCCACAGAACTTGAAGAACACCTGCATGAAAATACCTGTTACAAGAGAGAATAATAAAGGAGGAAAAAGAAGAACTCAGAATTACTCCAAAAATGTGAGAGAAAAAATTATATTCCAAGTTGTGAAACAATAATTACAAAGTTCAACCTTAAAAGGTGAACGAAACCCTGAAGGAAATAAAAGCTAGGTTGTGTATTAATAATTTATATAAATATTAATTATAATGCACCTAAGAGACAACTTAAGCAATAAAGAGTAATAAATTAACTTAATTAATTAAACCAATGTGATTTAATTAATAAGCATAAAAGATGATTACTCTAACACTGCCTTTCAATAAATCTTGTAGTGGATTGATTCTTCACACCGGTTTGTTAATGCCCTTTTACTACAGATGTTGATAATAGATTTTTCCCATACTAGCAATTAATCTTATGCAAAACCAAACAAACCATAAGATGCACTTGACAATAACAAAAACCAATGTAATAAGGATTCTCATCCTTCTTCTCTTCGAGTTCCAAACTCAGGCGGGCTAACCTAATGATTCAATTCTTTAATGAATCAACAATAGTGGATGTATCCTTTAATACAGATCATAAACATCTATGCTCTTTAACAAAAAATGAAAGATTGTTTTATAAATATTATGGATTTATGATGATAACCGCTTTACTAGTAGAGACCAGTGCCTAATCTAGGGCAAAGAGTCTAAAGAAGATAAATTCACAGAAACTTATTAATAATAACATAATTAGAATCCAAATGAAAGGCCTTACAAATCATCTTTTCACTCCCATACCTATGTATCAAATTCTCATGAAAATATTCAACCCTGTGAAACTAGCCTTAAGGATTACCCCTCCCTTGGAAGAAACTTAAGAACAATCTCACATCTACTTTGGAAACAATATATTGAAAATTTCCTTACAAAATCCATACACAAGAAATTAAAAATAAACACATGAAGACATAAAAGGCATGTAACAGGAATCCCATTGGATTTTATTAAAAATCCTCTACTTCAATACATTTCAAAGTGACAAAAAGCTTACAGCAAACAAAGAAAATCAGAAAACTGCTTCACAGTTGTAAATTCACCATCCCTCTTAATTACAATAAACTTTCTACTGATAGTACACACTAACCATCTGGGAATCCTGAAAGAAACAGGATGCAACAAGCTTCAGATGGATAGGGGAAAGACAAATACATGACTCATACAAGAGACAAACATACAAGAGAAGCAATAACTAATTTGTTACAAGGATTTCCAAATAATTTTGTCATTTGACCACACGGTCCTTGCAACTGCCTTAAACTTGTTCTGAACCTGCCATATGTAATTTGTTACCTTAGTTTCCTAATGCAAAGATATTTTTTATCCTTTGTCCATTTCACAATGTTGGGGAACTGCCATATGTTGAAGATCACAAAATATCCTTTTCCTCTTGGGTACCTGCATTATATCTGTGCTTCCAAGATGTGAACACCTCATCATTTAGCCAAGGGAAGTTGATGACTTCATTTTTCTTGCTACTCAGTTCATCCCATTTTGTCTTCATCTATTCAACTTCCTTTTCCCAAAACCCAAAATATGATTTGGCTTCCTCTATGGTTTCTATAGTTTGAACAAACAAAAGTGTACTATCTAAGCTGATAATGTTGTTGGTCCTTATGGACAACTCTTCACCCATCTCACTCATCCATTTGGCTTCCCTTTTTAGTTTACCATTATTTCTGAACAGGCTAGGGAATATCTTAAAATGGGACTTTGAATATTCTTTCCTTAATGTTTCGACCTTTTCTGGACGATACTTCTTCTGATGTCCAAATCTATTAAATTCGTAAGACATTTGTAAGTGGTTGTTAGTATAATATCCACATTGTCTTCCTTTTTGGATAAAGAATAAAATGAATTCCTTTCTAACCTTGCATGATTTATTCCAACTTATCTTTGTCTTCTTCAAAATAATTTAATATGATCATAATGTTCTTCCCATGTAGGTAAATAGAGGAAAGATCTACTTTATCAGAAAAATGCATAAGTGTACTTATTATTTTATCTTCATACCTTTGTTGCACTAATGATTGGGCATTATGAAACTTTACGCTTTCTTCTTCCCAAATTTTCTTTACTCCTTCCAACCTTGTCTTTTCTGCTATCAATTTATCATTTTCATAATTCAACTCTGCCTCTAGAATAGAGCTGGATGACATAGGGGAAGGAGAGAATTCAATAATTGGGCTGGAAGAGGATGGTTGTGAAGGCTCTTGAGTAATCCTCCTTTGAGGAGTTGTCTGGACTGATTGTTGTCCACTCAACCAAGCAATTATTTTTTCCTTTTCAAAAGATTCTTTATTCAATTTATTGTAAGATTTTAGGATTGTTTCCATCTTAATCCTCAGCCCTTAGTTCTCCTCTGCATGTTTCTCCGCCACCTTTAGAGTGAATTTTTTTGATTCCAGCACTATGTCTGCTGCTTCTACCTCAGTAGTTTCTGCCACTCTTCTTATTAATAGACTTCCTGAATAATCAACTTTATTTGCTTCATTTCTCTTCTTTCCCTTTCCTCTTTTTAGTTACCACATTACCAATGCAACCTGATCATCACTAAATTTGACTACTTTAATTGCTTGTTTATATGCTTCAAGAGTGGTATGTATGGTCTTTGTCTCCTTCCTAACAACCTCAAAAACTATAGCATCAGCAAGGTCCCATTCTAGTAGAATGAGGCCTCCTTCCTTCCTAACTAGTTCTCTTCCCTCTTGGGGGGTGTTCTTCTCAAATTTAGCTAACATTTCTTGTTTTATTTAATCCTCAATTTCATTCTTATCTTTGTTAGGCTGGTCCTCTTTCCTTTTCTGACACTTTTCTTTGAATTATCCAATGTGAATTCTTCACAAGAATTGCATAAACCCTCTAGCCTTAACAAAGTTGTCATATGATAAGAATTGATCACTAGCTTGTTTAGTAAGGGGATCAAGCTCTTTTCAATCAAATTCTGCCACTGTTAGATCCATCTCAACCTTCTTAGGAGCCTCATGCATTCCTTTGTCTTGTTGTGTTATAAAATCATGCCCTGCATTCCCCATCTGCAACAATTGTTCATCCACTGCTTGCTCATCCAATTTCAAAGGAGACTGAGAGGCTGAATACATATTTTCTAATTGTTGCTCCTCTTCTTCTATCCTTTGCCTCTTTGGGGATGGTAATGATGTTGAATAAAAGTCCATTGTTCTCTTCCCTCTTGATGTAGAGGATTCCTCCCCCTGTATCTGTCCTACACTCTGACCTCTGTGAGATGTCTCTCCTCCTAGAAATACCATGTTGTATCCATTCTTATGTTGTAAGACATATTTTCCTAGTGGGATACCCCTATCATGTATAGACTTGCTCAAGATAGCCTTGGCCTTTCATCATTCTACCTTCATGACCACCTCTTTATTTTGATTCAAAGTCTGCATAATATCTTCAAAAACTGACATTAATGAGTCAATTTTCTTTTCAAAAGGTTTAAATTCTTTCAATAGATCATACTCCTTATCAAAATGGTGCACAAAATCTAGTGTTTTCTTGTAAACCAATCACTTCTCCTTCCCAATTTCCTGTTCTTGTAGGTTGAATTCATTCCTAATGATGTCTTCAGGGGAATAGAACTGATGATCCATTGTCACACATCATTTCTTTTCTTAAACATATCACTTATAAATGCTTCCAGGTCAGCACACCTTGCTATTAAAGTTGTTAAATGGTAAGGCTCAAATATTTATCCAAATGCTTCCAACCCCCTTTTGTAATAACAAACTGGTGCACAATTGTGATAGTTGAAAAAATAGTACATTTTCCCTTTCTAGTCAAAGCAACTTCCTGCCATCTACCAATTTGTCTGATAATTTCAGCAACACCTATTTCTTGTGGGACCCAATAAGGGAGAACATATGGGGTACCCTTATAACCATATACTTTGAAAACTATTGAGACAAGATATAGAATAACATCTCCCTAATTATTCACTATCATGATTTTTTTAACAAACTACTTGGGTCTCAAAAGATTTAAAATAGATGCACGAATCCAAGGATTTTGAAGATAACAAGGTTGCAAGTCTAGAAGCAAAACATCTGTCAAATGTAATGTAACTTGCCTCTTTCCTATCCCATGACAATTCTATGCTCCACAACTGGAAAAGCATCTCTTCACCATCTTTAGTCCTTAATAAATTCATCTCCTCCTCAAAATAGTTTTCACCCTTAAAAAGGAATATGTGCATCAACATGGAGTACCAACCAAAGGGTCTATCGACCTTCCAATTTTTTATACCTATCAAACCATTGTGTATCAGATCAGCCACTTAAGGTGCATAGCCAAAAGTTATGGCTAAATGTGGGTGGAGGGTCTGCATCATCATTAGCATGTAGTGAATGGGCATTTCTTTCTCTTCATCACCCCAAAAATCTGACATAATGAGATGTATATACCTGTAGCTTTCATGATGAAATAATCTAGCTTAAAGGTCTCTGGGGTGTTAGGTCCTACCACAACCAAATCTCCAATTTTAACAAATAATTCCTGTAGAGGTACATTCCTAAGGTAATTCCTTTGGGCTTTGTAGACTTCCTTGAAAGAATCAAAATTTATTTCATCAAGTTGCATGGAAGGTTCATTCAATTGAAATACTTCTCAAAGTTCTTCTGCAATAATATTTACTAACTTTTTTCCATTAATGTCTCTTAACACCCTGGCTACATAATCATATTCCTCTGCTATTTGAATGATCAAGTCAATATCCATAAATACTCCAGGTACTATCAATCTCCCTACGTTGAATTGCCACATGTTGCTATTGGGGGCAAAGGTATTTCTTTGACTAAAAGCAATTTTGAACAATGCTAAGCATTTTGTGCAAGTAGCTGTGTCTCTAACCCATTTGCCTTTATCATACAAACCCTCCCCAACTTTCAAACATGGGTTTTTAGGCACCAAATCCTTAGTCTTAGTAGAATCATTAGTTGACTTTATCAACTATTGTAACAAATCATCACAAACATTTCTCTCGTGGTAATCAATTTTCCCTGTGAAATCTCTTCATGGAGCCATTTTCATAACTAGGGTATCACAACAATTCAGGCTTTAGAAAGTAAACCCTACTCACTTATACAAGATGGAAATTAATTGGTACTTGAATTTATAATACTGCATGAGTTGGAAACATAGATTGACATACCCGTTCTGCAATTGAAGGAAGACAAAAAAATGTTACAATTTAGCTCTTCTTAAACTCTTCACAAATTGTGGTGCTAAAAATACCAAGGTGGAATGTTATAACCCTACTTCACAAAATTTTAGCATTAAATTCCAACTAGATGACCACACATTCTGTCATTACTCTTTCTTAGTTTGAAAATCCATAGCTCATCAGTTCATCTGACATAATTTTTATTTTTAAAACCAAGTCTTAGATATCAACAACTTCTTATTACATGGTGTGGTCTGAAATCTTTCACCAAATCTACCTACAAGTAAGACATGTGTTCATTGAGTGCAATGCCTTAAAGACAATCTATCAATCATCTTTATCATCAAGTAAAAATGTTGGCCGTTGGATCAACTTAACCTAAATCTCCATTAAACTCCTTTAAATATCGAGACCCATGATCTCTGCAATAACACATATCACCCACGCACATTGCCTTAATGGGCTCCCATATGATCATCTTTCCTTCAAGTCACAACGCCAGCCATTGGATCTAATCTTAACTTAACCACAATCTGATTGGCAGTCTCTTTTATAACCCTTGGGTCCAATTCTCTAGAAGGACACATGTCCACTAGGCGCATTGCCTTGATGAAACCCTTTTATTCATATTAATCATTTAAGAAAGTCACTGACTGTCAGATCAAGTCAATATACTATCAATTTACTTCACTTTACTTCTGACTAGGTTCCAGTGACATGCTACGTGTCAACAAGGTGCAATGCCTTGAAGACACAAGATCTGATCATCTACCCATCCAATCATAACGCCCACCATTGGATTTAAAAAACTTATCTCCACGTTAGATTCTATTTAAAACATAGATATGGCCCGCAATTTTCCATGTGTCGAATGGGCGTGATATCTCAATGGTTAATCTTTTGTTCATCAGCTAATTGAGGAAAGACGCTGACTATTGGATTTGAAATACTTGTCAACCTTTTATCTTCTTTGAACATGATGACCCGATGATTTCATAGGGAACATGTGTCATCTAGGCGCAATGCCTTCGAGACTGACGATCTGATCATCTACTCATTAAGGAATACCACCATCCGTTAGATCAAAATAACCTGCATGATGTTTATCTTCTTCTTTAAAAGCTATATGTCTCACCATTTTCCACGTGTCCACCAGGTGTGTTTACTTAAAGACAATCTACTGATCATCTTCATCTTTGAGGGTAAGCGCCAGCCCTTGGATCAAAATAACTTACATGACACTTGTGGTTGAAATAAAATATTGCAGAGGATCCCAAACTTAGGAGATAATAAAATAATTAAAAGTTAGGCTTTATGACTTAAAACCTAAATCAAACCTCATCCAAAGGAACTTTTAAAACACATGCTAAAAGGTAAAACTTAAGTAATTCAAAAAGGTAATGCAGAAACATAACACAAGGAAAACCTAGGGTTTTAGACCAAACTAATGACTTAAAAATAATCACCTAGGGTTTATGTGATATAGATCCTTTTAAAACACAATTGCCTTCAAATGTAGACATTTTTTTCAAAAATTTGCAGGCGTGCTTGAAAATAACATAAGTTAAAGCACACAAAATTGACAATAGGACCCAATATTTTATACGACTCATAAAACCCAAAATAGTTCCACAAGTGCCTCTATTTGAGGATGCTTGAAAGCAAGTTCATAGAAATAATACAGATCTCTGGGAGGCAGACCACAACCGCACTAACCAACTATGAAAACAAACACACAAAAGGAAAGAAACACACCAACAAACTTACAAGCCCTAAACTATACATATATACAGAGCTACTATGCATGAAAAAATGGACTAAATTGAAGAAATACTTTAGAAATTTTCCATGCACTGGCAATTCATGTTCCTCATTATTCAAATTTTTGATGAAATAGGAACCATTTTCATGTATCTGATGAATAATATAAGGGCCCAACCATAAAAATTCAATTTTTTTTTATGTTTTCCCTTATCTTCAGCCCTGACATTCCATTGAAGAACCAAATCACTAGGCTGGGACTTTCTGTCATTTTCTCTTTTATCAAAAAGATACTTCAATTCTTTTTGTAATTTAACATTTTCTCTTTGGCTATCCCTTCTCACTTCATCCAATTCTACTAATTGAACCATTTTGTCTTGCATAGGCTTAGAAAATTCTAAACCCTCATCTTGGATGAACTTATAAACTGGAAGCAGATTTCTTATAGGCATTCTATATTGGACACCATACACTAATTCAAAAGGGGACTTTACTGTAGCCCTTTTCATAGTAATTATATCTTCCCATAAAGCAAGCTTCAATCTGGCATGCCAAGCCCTCTTGTTGTTTTCTAAGGTTTTCTTCAGAATCTAGAGAATGCTTTTGTTACTAGATTTTGCTTGTCCATTGGATTGTGGATGGTAAGGGGATGAATATGATATAACAATTCCCATGTTAGAATAGAAATCAAAAAATTATTCTGATCTAAAACACATGGCATTATCCATTACTAGTTTAATAGGAACACCAAACCTAGTAATCACATTATTCATCAAAAATTCAACCACCATTGTGCTTGTGGCCTTCTTAGTTGGAATCTCTTCAACCCACTTAGTAAAGTAATCAGTAGAAACCAAAATCCAACTATGTCCCCAACTTGATTTTTCTACAAATTCTCCAATGAAGTCCATCGCCCACATGGCAAAGGGTGCTTTTGCAATTACATGATTCAACAATAGAGCACCTAAAAAAATTCAGTTTACTAGAGAATATTTGACATGGCTCACATTTTCTGACAAAATAATGGGTGTCTTTAAACAAATAGGGCCACTAATAGCCAGCCATTAAGATTTTATGAGTTGTTTCTATGGCTGAACAGTATCCTCCGCATATTCCAGAATGCATTTCTCTCAAAACCTTTTCAAATTGTCCTTTGTCCATACATAAAAACAATATTCCATCCCTATTTTCTAGTACAGGTCACCCTACAATATTATATACCTCTGAGCTTGCAATCTCAAACTTCTCCTCTGGTTGTCACTCAAACCCTGTCGGCAGCTTGCATTTTTTAGAAAATACACTATACCGATATACTTGGGTTGCATTTCAATACTTGTAACCATTCCTCCACAAGTGTTGACATTATTCACTTGAACTAGATCCAAATTATCCTCTGTCATTAATTTTGCTAGTCCCAATCCCCTTACCAACTTAGTAATATGGATTTCCAAGTCAAACTCCCGAATCTTGTTAATCCATTTGCATCTTTTCCTTGTCACTTCACTTTGGACCAAAATATCATTTATTGCATCATGTGGAACATATGCATTGACTTTAGCACACACTAGATAAGGTCTGAATGCCTTAACTTCTTTCAGTAATGCATAAGCCTTCTTTTCCATCAATTGATAACTTAACTCAGGTGATTGTAGTGATTTACTAAAGAATGGAATGGCATGCTCTAATCCTTCCTCATCTTTTTGCAATAATACTATTGCAATAGTGTGAAAAGATGTGAATGTAAATAGAGAAAATGGTTTAGCATAATCAAGATAAATTATAACAAAGGCTTCTTGAATTTCTTGTTAAATTTTCTCAAAGGCTCTTTGTGCCTCCTAATTACAATCAAACTTTACATCTTTCTTCAATAGTTTGACTATTGGTCTGACTACCTCTGCAAAGTTGGTAATAAATCTCCTAACAAAATTAATTTGTCCCAGGAATGGTTGTACACCTTTAAGGTTTTTAGGAGAAATGACCTTCTGAATGGCTTCAACTCTTTCTGGATCTATCCTTACCTCTTCCTTCGATACTATATGCCCCGAGAGTTTTCCTTTTGTAACAAAAATTTGACATTTTCTTGGATTCAGTGATATACCATATTCCAATGCTTTCACTAAAACCTTTTCCAAATGACTGTAATGATCTTTTGGTCTCTTTGAGAAAGTAGTCAAATCATCTTTGTAAACTACCATGAGAACATATATAAGATCCTTAAAAGCCACATCCATTGCCCTCTGAAATGTAGCACGAGCATTTTTTAAACCAATAGGCATACAAACATACACATAAGTTCCCTAAGGGGTAGTAAATGTGGTTTTAAATTATTCAGATTCCTTGACTAACACCTGGTTATACCCAGAGAACCCATTCATCATTGATAATAAATAACATCTAGTCACCTTATCCAACATAGCTTCCCTATTAGGTAGTCCATAATTATCCTTTAAAGAAGCTACTTTCAGATTCCTGAAATCAACACATAATCTTATGTCCCCATTCTTTTTTCTTACTGGGACCAAATTTGAAACCCATGATGAATGTCTTATTGGCTCAATTATGCCTGCATCCCTTAATTTCATTAGTTGCATTTTCATCTTGGTGGCCAATAATGGATTGATAGGCCTTTATTTCTGCCTAAATGGTTTTGTATCTTCTTTCAATGGGATGTCATGTTGGAATAAGTCCTCCCTATAGGCTTTGAGATCTTCATAGAACCAGGAAAAAACATGCTTATATTTTTTTAGCAATTTTATCAAATTCATCCTCACATCTCTATCTATCCTTTTTCCAATATAAACTAATTGAGGGGATGTCTCTGATCCTAAATTTATTTCTTCCAAGTCTTCCAACTTAGAATTGGACTTCTGTGACATGTAATTATCATTATACTAAACATGCCTTCTAGTTCTACTAGTCCCTTAGGGATATTGTTAGAAGCTAACTGAATAACTTCTTTCTCAAAAATGTACTCCTTACCATCTACAGCTCCTATTAAAGAGTCATAGTTGATATGTTGGCCATCATACTGATCTAATCACTAGATAAATCTAAGGATATCATCATCATCCTCAAGAACTTTCCAATTGTGAATATTATCAGGCACTACAGGCCTACTCTTGAATTCCATCACAGATATACTAGTAAGGGTAATTTCATCATTTTTCAAAGCAACATTTGCAAGGAAGTCTGCAATAATATTTTTTGACCTTTCTACCCACAGAATATTGAAGGCATCAAATAGCTCTATTCTATCCCAAACAACATATTTATAGAATTTTAATATGTCATCCTTAGCAGCATATTTTGATCTAATCTGAGCTATGATTAATTGAGAATCCTCATTAACTTGTAAACATTTAATACCATGTTTGATAGCAATGTCCATTCCCAATATCAATGCTTCATATTTAGTTGTATTGTTGGTACAATAAAAAGACAATTGGGAGGAGTACTTAAAAGTAATACCTGATGGTGATATAAATAAGACACCTGCTCTTGATGGTTCCTTAGAACATCCTCCATGAAAATACATCTACCATAATCCATCTCATTGCAACATCAACTCATCAATTATTTGGTGAGTGTTTCTCAATTGTGGCTTGATTTCTTCAACAACAAAGTTTTCCATATCAACATCTACACAACAGTTCAGTTTTTCAGGTAATACCATTTCAATCATGATAGCATAATGAGGCTCGTTGTACAACTTAACCTCGGTGTCATTCACAGGTATTGTTGCATAGGATAGATCCTATTGTAACCTTCCACCTACTTCTTCCACCCATTGTCTGGATCATAACATACCATAATGAGGTTTTGTATCAAAAACAACTACATCCATTTTATATGTGGCTTCAGGAAATGTAGAAATATTCACTTCAATATCTTTTAATGTCCCTACAATAGGAACCTCTCTATTATCTGTTGCATAGCATCTCCCAGCAAAAGTGCTAACTCGAAGACCTATCTCTTTCATAACATGATATGGCATCACAGTAGCTGCAGCACCAGAGTCTATCATACAATTTTTTACCAACAAATTATTTATCATTAAAGTAACATAAAATGGATCAACCAATAGTGGTTCTTGAGTAACCACATTTCCAATACAAATATTAGATATCTCCTTGCTTATCTCCAGGCCTTTAACTTGTTTTTCTTTCTCATCCACAACTGGAACATCTCTTTTCTCATTTATTAAGGTCAAGGATACTTCTTCCTTGTTTGACATAGGGACATCCTCTATCCCTTTTAAAACTGAAAGTGTAGCTTATTTGTGCTCTTTTATCTTCAACATCTCCATCAGTGGAACTGATACTTTCATTTGTAGAAGAGCATGCTTCATATAAAACATAGGCAATTCAGAAGATACATCATTTTTTTTTACCTCTCTTGGCCTTGTCAGTAACCATTTGTTCCTCTACTTTTACTTCCTCCTCCTTTTGGGTAGAAGAGGATTCTTCTTGTTTTGTAGCTTTCTTTTCTTTGCTATCCTTGATAGGAAATTCTACAACAACTTGTGGGGCATCTTATTTAATGAATACATAAGCAAGTTTACCTTGACCAGGCTCTACCCTTATGTTTCTCAAGTTATATGCACCCGTAGCCTGATTTATTATTGATATGGTCAAGGATATCTTTTCCTCATCACTCGGTGGTCTAAATTGGGGATTTTCCTTCTCATCACCAAATTCATTAATAATTCTTTGTAGCATAGCACCATCATCATCTTTTGAATAAAAAAAAACTTGTGACTGGTATTCTTGGTATTGTCTTCCCCTATTACTTACATTTTCAGGAGGTTCACTGCCTTCTGAAGATCATCGATAAGGTCTTCTTATAGTAAACATATTGACAACAGGGCCTTCTTTTCCTGAACATATATGTTCATTTCCCTCATCCATTTGATCAACTAAAACCTGGGCTACAACACATTGGTAAGAAGAATGAGGCATGTTACAAGTAGCACACCAAGGGTTGTTTTCCACATTGTTTGTACTATTTATTTTTAGAGGATCAAGGGTTTCCTTTATCTTCTAGTTCGCTTGATTTTAAAGTACTGGCTTGTCATCTTTCTAATTTGTTTTATATGGCATGTCCCTTAGATTTGGTTGTCTATCATACCTCTGGTATTGATACTTGTTATCATGAAAATCTTTTTCATTTTTTTCCATTTTGGCAGTGAGATCCTTCACTACACTCATCAAATTTTCCACCCTATCATCCTCTTTAATAGGTTTTCTTGTTTGTCCTCTTGTCGACTTCCACAACTTACCATCCTCTCTCTTCTCCATCTTTCCAGAGGCTTGTTTATTACTCTCAATATCAATTGTTGTCTTGTACGCATCTCTCAGGGTACGTGGGTTCTTATCCCTAAGAAGATAAGACATCTTCCCATTAGCAGCATTGAAGTATGTGGTTAAACAAACTTGCTCTTCTAGTCTTAAGACCTAATATAGCATGTTCATAGATTTTTGAAATCTATTGTTGAAATCAGCCATGCTTTCATTAGGAAATTTCTTGATATTATTGAATTCATTCAACATGTACCCTGAATTCACATGTTCATGTTATTGTTCCCTAAAAGATCAGACAATTTCATCCTAAGATTCTATGCTACCCTAAGGTAAATTCCTATACCAATCCCTATCATCTTCTATCAAAGATTGGACTAACCTCTTCATTCTCAATCTCAAAATCAGTGATCTTGTCAGTGAAAGATTTCAAATATTCTTCACAAGTAATGAAATTATTACTACTAAACCTAGGGATTCAGTCTCTTACCTCATTTGGGATCATGTTTGGATGACCAGGGATGTCATCAAAGAACAGAGGTTGGCATCTATCCAAATGGACAGGTCTTCTTGGAAAATTTCCAAGGGTATTATTTCCACTTGTGCCTGCTACATTTCCTTGGTTTTGAATAGGTTGAGGGGCACCTTTCTTAGGACCAGAAACTTGAGCACTTGGCTTTGAACCCCTTGGTGGGTTTTTTTGTAGTTTCCCAGTGTAAAATGCAACCGAGCTACTTGCAGTAGTATTTGTAGTAGCATGCAAGAAAGCTATTCTCATTTTCATGTCAGCTGCAGCAGCCTCCAACTCCATTTTTTTTAGTTGCTTAGCTAATTCTTCTTTATAGTTTCTATCTTGTTCAATTTATATGCTAACTTGGGTCGTACCAGCAGGGGTAACTTTGTCTTTTTTAGGCTCATTTATGCTTATACCAACAAATTTTTGTTTACCTTTATTAGGGGCATCCATGTTTGTCTTCTTGAGCTCTGCATTCTTCTCAAGCTCATATGGATGCAACTGCCTTAAAACATGTCCCTATCTTTCAAACTCATATTTGTTAGAATTTGATATGTTATTAGCAGCTTGTTGCCTCAATGCTCCAAGATCACCAAAACAATCTTCATCCACACCCTTGAACTCCACATTTAAACTTTTGGCTTTAAGTTCATTATTCTTGGTCTTTTATAAGAGTTCTTCTTTTTCAGCCAACAACTCATAGATCTCTTGTTCATGATTTTTCCTTGCATTAGATATTTCTAACAACAACTCACGTTATTTTATTCTCAAGGATAGAACCTCATAGGGCATTTTTTCAGAATCATAGGATGCAGTCTTAGCAACAGATGTTTCTCCTTGTTGATCTAAATTTTCTTGTGCAAGGAAGAAGCCCGCATCTGACATTTCTCCATCCCTGAAGGGATCAAAATATGCATCATCTATGTAAGGGGCAACTGGCCTTGAATTCTTAGCACTTTCAGATGAAGATGAAACTCTCTCAGGGACAAGGGTTTCCATTCTCTCTTTTGAAACTTTGGGGGAGTTATGGTTTGACCCACCTCTTCTAGACCATTGTTTGTTACATGGTGTTTGGAGATCTTCTCCTATGTTACTCTCTGGATTATTTCTATAATAGGACCTAGTATTTCTTTGTCGACTCATTTTAAGTCAGACAAGAACTTTTAATATTTCAATATGCTATACGAACAATGGAATGCATAGAGTATAGAGTCGCCACCCACAAAAAGTATGGGAAAATTTTATAGACTGATCAAGAAATGGAATAGAAGAAATTTAGTCACTACAAACTTTAAAACCCTATTGCTAAAATCCACTTCTCCCCAGTAGAGTCACCATTTTTTTAGTACTTTTTCTTTCATAACCTCAATATAGAATTTATGCTTAACTCTTTGATTCCCAACTCTTAATTCAACATAGGATAAGTCTAACTAACAAGGATTAAATCCTCCTTCACTTCGAGCTCCACAAAATCAGGCGGGTATGCCTCTTATGAATTACTTCCTCTCATTAAATCTTGCAGTGGATTGATTCTTCACACCGGTTTGTTAATTCCCTTTTACTGCAGATGATGATAATAGATTTTTCCCATACAAAAAATTAATCTTATGCAAAGCCAAACACACCATAAGATGCACTTGACAATAACAAAAACTAATTCAATAAGGATTCTCATCCTTCTTCTCTTCGATTTCCAAACTCAGGCAGGCTAACCTAATGATTCAATTCTTTAATGAATCAATAATAGTGTCTGTATCCTTTAATACAAATCATAAAAATCTATGCTCTTTAACAGAAAATGAAAGATTCTTTTAGAAATATTATGGATTGATGATGATAACCTCTTTACCAATAGAGACCAGTGCCTAGTCCAGAGCAAAGAGTCAAAAGAAGATAAGTTCACATAAACTTATTAAGAATAACACACTTAGAATCCAAATGAAATGCCTAACAAATAATCTTTTCATTCCCATACCTATGTATCAAATTCTCATGAAAATATTCAACCCTCTAAAACTAGCCTTAAGTATTACCCCTCCCTTGGAAGAAACTTAAGAACAATCTCACATCTGCTTTGTAAATAGTATATTGAAATTTGCCTTAAAAACTCCATACACAAGAAATTAAATATAAACACATGAAGACATCAAAGGAATGTAACAGGAATCCCATTGTACTTTATTAAAAATCCTCTACTTCAATACATTTCAAAGTGACAAAAAGCTTACACCAGACAAAGAAAATTAGAAAATTGCTTCACAGTTGTAAATTCACCATCCCTCTTAATTATAATAAACTTGCTACTTATAGTACACACTAACCATCTTGGAATCCTAAAAGAAACAGGACGCAACAAGCTTTGGATGGCTAGGGGAAAAGACAAATACATGACTCATACAAGAGACAAACATACAAGAGAAGCAATAACTAATTTTTTACAAGGATTTCCAAATTATTTTTCATTTGACCGCACGGTCCTTACAACTTCTTTAAACTTGTTCTGAGCCCGCCATATGGAATTTGTTACCTTTGTTTCCTAATGCAAAGATATTTTGTATCCTTTGCCCATTTCAAAATGTTGGGGAACTACCATCTATTGAAGATCACAAAATATCCTTTTCCTCTTAGGTACCTGCATTATATATGTCCTTCCAAGATGTGAACACCTCATCATTTGGCCAAGGGAATTTGATGACTTAATTTTTATTTTTGCTCAATTCATCCCATTTTGTCTTCATCTGTTCAACTTCCTTTTTCCAAAAACCCAAAAATTTATGGCTTCCTCGATGGTTTCTATAGTTTGAACAAGCAAAAGTGTATTACCTAAGCTGATAATGTTGTTGGTCCTTATGGACAACTCTTCACCCATCTCACTCATACATATGGATTCCCTTTTTAGTTTACCATTCTTTCTGAACACGATAGGGAATATCTCAAAATGGGCCTTTGAATATTATTTCCTTAATGTTTCAGCCTTTTTCTGGATGATACTTCTTCTGATGCCCAAATCTATTAAATCCTTAAGACATTTGTAAGTGGCTATCAGTATAATATCCACATTGTCTTCCTTTTTGGATAAAGAATAAAATGACTTCAATGTAGCCTTTCTCCCTTTCCAAACTTGCATGATTTGTTCCAACTTATCTCTTTCTTCTTCAAAACAATTTAATATGATCATAATGTTCTTACCATGTAGGTAAATAGAGGCAAGATCTACATTATCATAAAAATGCATAATTGTACTTCTTATTTTATCTTCATACCTTTGTTTCACCAATGATTGGGCATTATGAAACTTTGTGCTTTCTTCTTCCCAACTTTTCTTTACTCCTTCCAATCTTGTCCTTTCGACTATCAATTTGTCCTTTTCATAATTCAACTCTGCCTCTAGATTAGAGTTGGATGGCATAATGGAAGGAGGGAATTAAATAATTGGGCTGAAGGAGGATGGTTGGGAAGTCTCTTGAGTAATCCTCCTTTGAGGAGATGTCTAGATGATTACTGTCCACTCAACCGAGCAATTATTTTTTCCTTCTCAATAGATTATTTCTTCAAGTCATTGTAAGCTTTTAGGACTATTTCCATCTTAATCCTCAACCCTTGGTTATCTTTTGCATGTTTCTGTACCACCTTTAGATTGAATTTTTATGATTCGAACACTATGACGAAAACTTCTACCTCAGTGGTTTTTTCCACTCTTCTTACTAATAGACTGCCTGAATAATCAGCTTTGGTGGTTTCTTTTCTCTTCTTGCCCTCTTCTCTTTTTAGTGACCACATTACAAATGCAGCATGATCATCACTAAATTTGACTCCTTTAATTGCTTTTTGAGCTGCTTCAAGAGTGGTATGTATGGTCTTTGTCTCCTTCCTAACAACCTCAAAAACTATAGCATCAACAAGGTCCCATTCTGGCAGAAAGAGGACTCCTTCCTTCCTAACTAGTTCTCTTCCCTCTTGGGGGATGATCTTCTCAAATTTATCTAACATTTATTATTTTATTTCATCCTCAATTTAATTCTTATCTCTGTCAGGCTGGTCCTCTTTCCAATTCTGACACTTTTCTTTGAATTCTCGAATGTGAATTCTCCACAAGAATCACATAAATGCTCTAGCCTTAACAAAGTTGTCATGTGATAAGAATTGATCACTGGATTGTTTAGTAAGGGGATCAATCTCTTTTCTATCAAATTTTTCCACTGTTAGATCCATCTCAACATGCTTAGAAGCCTCATGCATCCCTTCTTTCATTTCTTGTTTTATTATAAAAACATGCCCTGTATTCCCCATCTACAACAATTGTTCAGCCACTACTTCCTCATCCAATTTCAAAGGAGACTAAGAGGGTGAATATGTATTTTCCAATTGTTTCTCCTCTTCTTCTATCCTTTGCCTCTTTGGGTATGGTAATGATGTTGAATCAAACTCCATTGGTCTCTTCCCTCTTGATGTAGAGGCTTCCTCCCCCTGTATTTGTCCTACACTCTGACCTTTGTGAGATGTCTCTCCTCCTAGCAATACCATGTTGTATCATTTCTTCTGATGTAAGACATATTTGCCTAGTGGGATACCCCTAGCATGTATAGACTTGCTTAAAATAGCCTTGGCCTTTTCTGGTTCTGTCTTCATGACCCCCTCTTTCTTCTAATTCAAATTCTGCATAATATCTTCAAAAAGTGACATTAATGAGTCAATTTTATTATAAAAAAGGTTTAAATTCTTTCAATGGATCATACTCCTTATCAAAATGGTGCAAAAAATCCAATTTTTTCTTGTAAACTAATCACTTCTTCTTCCTAATTTCCTATTCTTGTGGGTTGAATTCATTCCTCATGATGTCTTCAGGTAAATAGAACTGATGATCCATCGTCACACATCGTGTTCTTTTCTTAAACATATCACTTATAAATGCTTCTAGGTCAACACACCTTGCTATTGAAGTTTCTAAATGGTAAGGCTCCAATAATTTATCCAAATGCTTCAAACCCTCTTTTGTAATAAAAAACTAGTGCACAATTGTGATAGTGGGAAAAATAGTACCTTTTCCCTTTCTAGTCAAAGCAACTGCCTGCAATCCACCAATTTCTCTGATAATTTCAACAACACCTCTTTTGAGTGGAACCCTATAAGGGAGAATATATGGGGTACCCTTATAACCATATACTATGAAAAATGTTGAGATAGGATATAGAAAAACATCTCCCCAATTATGCACTATCGTGATGTTTTTATCAAACTACTTTGGTCTCAAAAGATTTAAAATAGATGCAAGGATCCTAGCGTTTTATGAACATAACAAGGCTGTAAGTCTAGAAGAAAAACATCTGTCAAATGAAAGTAACTTTCCTCTTTCCTATCACAAGACGATTATGTGCTCCACAACTGGACAAGAATATCTTCACCATCTTTAATCCTTAATAAATTCTTCTCCTCCTCAAAATAGTTTGCACCCTTAAAAAGGAATATGTGCATCAACATGGAGTACCAACCAAAGGGTCTATCTACATTACCATTTTTTATACCTATCAAACCATTGTGTATCAGGTTAGCCACATAAGATGCATGGTAAAAATTGATGGCTAAATTTGCTTGGAGGATCTGCACCATCATGAACATGTAGTGAATGGGCATTTCTTTCTCTTCGTCATCTGCAAAAATCTGACACAACGAACTGTATATACCTCTAGCTTTCATGATGAAATAATCTAGCTTAAAGGGCTCTAGGGTGTTAGGTCCTACCACAACCGAATCTCCAATTTTAACAAAGAATTCCTACAGAGGTCTGTTCCTAAGGTAAGTCCTTTGGGCTTTGTAGACTTCCTTGAAAGAATCAAAATTTATTTCATCAAGTTTCATGGAAGGTTCATTCAATTGAAATACTTCTCGAAGTTCTTCTGTAGTAATATTTACTAAAATATTTCCATTAATGTCTCTTACCAGCCTGGCTACATGATCATATTTCTCTATTATTTGAATGATAAAGTCAGTATCCATAAACACTCTAGGTACTATCAACCTCCCTACGTCAAATTTCCAGATGTTGCTATTGGGGGAAAAGGTATTTCTTTGACTAAAAGCAACTTTAAACAATGCTAAGCATGTTGTGCAAGTAGTTGCGTCTCTAACCCATTTTCCTTTATCATACAAACCCTCCCCAACTTTCAAACGAGGGTTTTTAGGCACCAAATCCTTAGTCTTAGTAGAATCATTAGTTGACTTTATCAATTATTGTAACAAATCATCACAAACATTTCTCTCTTGGTAATCGATTTTCCTTGTGAAATCTCTTCCTGGAGCCATTCTCACAACTAGAGTATCACAACAATTTAGGCTTTGGAAAGTAAACCCTACTCACTTATACAAGATGGAAATTAATTGGTACTCGACTTTATAATACTGCAAGATTTTGAAACACAAATTAACATACCCATTCTGCAAGTGAAGGAAGACAGAAAATGCTACAAGTTAGTTGTACTTAAACTCTTCGCAAATTATGGCGCTAAAAACATCAATTTTGAATTTTATAACCCTACTTTGCCAACTTTTAGCATTTAATTCCAATCGATATAACCACATGTTCCACCATTACTCTTTCTCAATTTTAAAATCCATGGCTTAACGGTTCATCTGACATAATTTTATTTTTAAAACCCAGCCGTAGATATCAACAACTTCTTATTACATCGTGCGGTTAGAAATCTTTCACCAAATCTACTAGCAAGTAGGAAACATGTTCGTTGAGCACAATGCCTTAAATAAAATATATCAATCATCTTCATCATCAAGGAAAAATGTTGACCATTGGATCAAATTAACTTAAATCTCTGTTAAAATCCTTTAAATCTTGGGACCCACGATCTCCACAATGACACATGTCGCCCAAGTGCATTGCCTTAATGGGCTTCCATCTGATCATCTTTCCTTCAAGTAATAATGCTAGCCATTGGATATAATATTAACTTAACCATAGTCTGATTGGAAGTCACTTTTATAACCCTTGGGCCCCATTATCTGGAAGGACACGTGTCCACTAGGCGCATTGCCTTGATGAAACCCTTTTGTTCATCTTGCTCATTGAGGAAAGACACTGACCGTCAGATCAAGTCAATATAATGTCAAGTTACTTCACTTTAATTTTGACCAGGTTCCAATGGCATGCTACGTGTCAACAAGGTGTAATGCCTTGAAGACACAAGATTTTATCATCTACCCATCCAGTCATAACGCCCACCGTTAGATTTAAAAAACTTATCTACACGTTAGATTCTGTTTAAAACACATATATGGCCTACCATTTTCCATATGTCGAATGGGTGTGATGGCTCAATGGTTAATCTTATATTCATCGGATAATTGAGGAAAGATGCCGACCGTTAGATTTGAAAGACTTGTCGATATTTTATCTTCTTTAAACACGGTGACCCAATGATGTCATAGGGAATAGGTGTCATCTAGGCGCAATGCCTTGAATACTGACGATCTGATCATCTTCTCATTAAGGAATACCACCATCCATTAGATAAAAATAACCTGCATGATGTTTATCTCCCTCTTAAAATGATATCTAGCCCTCCAGTTTCCACATGTCCACCAGACGCGTTGCCTTAAAGACAATCTACTGATCATCTTCATCTTTGAGGGTAAGCGTGAACCCTTGGATCAAAATGACTTAAACGACACTTGTGGTTGAAATAAATGATTGGGGGGGGGTCCCAAACTTTAGAGATAATAAAAAAATTAAAAGTTAGGCTTTATGACTTAAAACCTAAAGTGAACCCCATCCAAAGGAACTTTTAAAATACATGCTAAAAGATAAAACTTAAGTGATTCAAAAAGGTAATGCAGAAACATAACACAAGGAAAACCTAGGGTTTCAGACCAAACCAAAGACTTAAAAATAATCACCTAGGGGTTATGTGATACAGAGCCTTTTCAAAACACAATTGCCTTTGAATGCAGACATTTTTTCAAAAATTTGCAAGCATGCTTGAAACTAACAGAAGTTAAGGCACAGAAAATTGATAGTAGGACCCAAAAGTTTATACGACTCAAAAAACCCAAAATAGTTCCAACAGGGCCCATGCAGTACATGAATAGGAGTAGATAAGAAAACTGGACCTACCTTAATAGACAACATGATAATACCCAATGTTTTCTTAGACACATTATCAAAGCCACAAATAGGAATAGAATCAGGTTTAATATTTGAAACATCAAATTTTATTTCATGCAATAAATCAATGCTACAAATATTTAATCCAGACTCATTATCAATTAAGGTCCTACGAATGAGATTACCATTGATAAGGGTAGCCACCATAAGGGCATCATGTTGATCTTAAACTTTGTTATAATGCAAACCATCTTGACTAAACACAATTTGAGCCAGGCGAATACTAGCATGCATACATTCCAAAAAGGAGTTAATGTTGTTCCACGTAGGTGATGGGGCTGGAAGAGCGGTTAAATAATTTTCAAGGCTTCATGATATGTGGGATAGGTTTGAATAAGTTTGCAAAGAAAAATATTAGCAATGGTAGCACGTAATTGTTCTACTAAATAATACTCCTTTACAAGATTGGGAGGTAAGTTTGGTTTTGGAGGAAGCACTAGTTGAAAAGGGGGAAGAGAAGTAGGAACAACCAAATTAGTAGGTTGAGGATTGTTTCTTGTGCAATAAGTATGAGCCACCACATGATAATATTTAATAAACTCCAAAGGACTCTTTGATTTTTCTTTTATAGTTATGATTGATTTATTCAGAGTTTGAAAAGAACTTGGCTGATTATATCCTTCGACCATAATCATAGGTGTGCTGAAATTTTGAGGAGAACTTTGTTTATTATTTCCCTTAACAGTAATCACAGGTTTGTTGGTTACTATAGATTTGTCCTGAGCAAGATGAAAAACCACTTTGTGTTTCTCAATATTGCAAATATAGCTACTCAAAGGAATCAAACTAAGCAACTTTTGGCAAAAGGTCTTTTTGGGAGATTAGAGGAAGATTGAGTAGAGATGATGTCATCAAGGGCTTCATCTCATAGCAAAATATTCACTACTATACAGCTCATTAAGGGCCTCAATATTGTAACAACTAAATGAATCATTAAAGGCTATAAACTCTTGAATAAAAAAATCAGACATGTTGTAAACAATCTATGAATGCAATTTATTTTTGTATTTTCTCAAAATATGACTAGAATGCAACTAAATAAAGGAGAAAAGGAAAAGACAACTATATTTTTTTTGTTCTTTTTATGATTTGAAAATTCACACAAATAGTAGATCATGGACTAAAACAATGCATAAAAGGGTAGATCGAAAAATTAAATCACAATTTTTTTTCTCTTTTAAGAATTGGAAAAAAAACACATGCAAGATCTAACCATCCACAACACAAGTTATAATGCATGAAAGGGACGGATTCACCAAAATCCATAGTGGTGTATAGTCGGAAAATGGAAGCACTTCCATTGTAGACGTTTTTAGCCTTTCGAGTAAGTGGTTTTGGGTCATGGCAAGCGCCTTGAATGGGTTTCTGATCTTGACATGGCTTCTCCCCTGTTATGTTCCTCTTTCCACTCTTGTTTAGCCTGATTTCTACATTCTGAACTACAGATTGGAATTCTGGGCTTTAGGGTCAGGGTCAACCTTTTAGGTCTATGTCAACCTCAACCCTGACCTAGGTCAAGGTCGACCTCGACCTTGACCCAGGGTCCAGATCCTGAGGTCTCACAGTTTTTGGAGGTTGGCCTTTGCAAAAGGTATTTCCCGCTTCCAGGTCGACTGTTTCGGGTTCCGAAGCGTTGATTCCTAAATTATATTTAATATAGGTCCTCTCCTAGGGGTAAAGGCTTTAATGGGAATTTAATCCTCCTATGTAGGCCTCCTTAGAAGATTGTGCCCTAATTTCATATAAAAGGGAAGTTTTCTCTCTCATTTTCTCTAACCATCATCAAAAAAAAAAAGTCTTCTAATCAAGCATTCTCAAGCTATCTTCAAGTGTGATTCAAGCAAGCAATAAAGCAAGATTTGAAGCAAGCATTCATCCATTCAAGTATCCATTTTCATGAAGGAGATCCATTGGAGGCCATTGAAGGATTGAACCTACATAGTGCCCTTTTTGGTGATCTCTCCACCCACCTTCTTCCAAACGTATTCCAAATTCAAGAACCCATTCAATACTTAGTGTTGGAGATTTAAAAGCAAGAGATTGAAGACATCCAACCTTTCTACATTCCACATTTTGAAGCATACTTGAGGATTCAAGGATTCGAATCTGCCACAAGGACTTTTTCAAGCAAGGTACACATGCAGAATAGTTTATTTGAGACCAGATCTGGATACCCTTTTTGGATTTCTTTCGGACGGCGTGAACAGATTTTCTGTTGGACCTGTGCAGGTCAGGGTCGAAATTATTGGGTTAGGGTTGATATTTGTGGGTCAAGGTCGACCTTTTTCATAAGACGACATCAAAACAAAAAAATATTTCTAGGTTTTGTTTGTCTCTGCATTCTGGTTCGGGATCAACTATCAGTTTTTCTAGAAATAGTCTACAGACCTCAGAAAATAGCATTCTTTGATCTGCAATATTTCAAGGTTAGTGCATTTCTCCTATCTCTTCAATTACTATCATATATCATTTCTATACATATAATTAACATAATTTAAGGTATCTCTCTTGTTATTCTCCTTTCCAAATACTTGATTCATTTGAGCATTAGCCCTTCTCTTGGGTTGATCAACTTGGATCTCCCATTGGTGCATTTGAGGATAAAATGGAGCATCTTATCTTCTCCTTAATTACAATATACAATCAATCAATCAAATCAATTCAATTAAGGTTAAGGAATTCAATACAATCTAGGAAACTTAAAGAAACAATTTGCACATCAACCCATTTCCTATTTCAAACATTACATTTCAAGATAATTAATAATCTATCAAACCCTTCTTTCTTAGCACATTATACATTCTTAATAAACATATCTCTATTTCAATCCCCCTTTACATATTCGTAAGATAGGACATAAATTTCTTACCTTACATTTTGGTGACATCTATTTTATATGTTACATTTTGGTGAACCCGCGATAGACAACTCTTTCTTTTTGGTGTTAGATTTACATTGTTTATGCTAGATCTTGCATTTCTTTTTCAAATTGCATTTAAATTCAATAGATCAAAATTTTGTGTTATTTCATTTGCATTATATTGGTGTATGAGCTTTACCACATCTAGTCCTACTTATAGTATCCTGGTTAGAAGAAGTCATAGACTTATGGGTTCCTTTGATCCTGAGTCTTCCTCTCCTTTCCTTAGGATCCAGGATGACAATTTGATAACTCATGATTCCAATCCTTCCATGGAGCATAACTCTTCTCACTCATCTCATGATG
>MU224216.1:816808-913125 GCA_018584345.1 Thuja plicata
AGAAGGATGAAAGTCCTTATCTCACTGGTGTATGTTGTTAAAACCATAGCCTGGCTTATAGTAATCTATTTTAAATTAGTTATTGCAATCTCTCGAGTATTATACAAGTTATTACAGTGAGGTTTTTGGAACATAACCTGTGAATGAACAAATCCACCAAACATATAGGCTGAAAATATCAGTAATCTTTAAAAGGCAATACCTTCCTAAGTATGTCGAGCTCGAAAATGAAGGAGGTGATAATGGATATCCCCATTTTTATCAAATACCTCAGCAATTAGCTTTTCTCTTGCCTAAAAGAGGTTGCAATAAAGTATACAAGGTATACTATCATATTTAGGTAATTGTTGCAAGAAAAAGAGATAACATCCTTCAAACTACTCTAGATGAAGGATAAAATAGATAAAATATAGAAATTCCATAGAATCTTCCAAGTATTCTCAGCAATAATCCAATAACATCTTTTTTCTAGCAGGAGAATAATCCTAAAATTAGATGGTGACTATTGATGGATGTCAATTTTTTCTAGGCATCATTAGTTGAGTTGTTTAACCATGTTTGACATCCTAGCCCTAAAGAGAATCTATTTATTTTTTACCCATAACTTCATCAAATAAGCTCAAAATCACACAAGCAAGATATCATCAAAAATCCAATTCTAGCACCATTCTACTTGTGTGGTAGTTTTTATCAAGTTTGGAACTAACTTTTTGTATCAAGCCTTCAAAGTCAGCCTTATTTTTTGCTCTTTTGAGGCCATTACTTAAACATACAACCTCCATTTTTACAACTACATATTTTGGAAAGCTGTGAAATGTTCTCTTCAAATCTACCATCATTTTTTGTAGATTTTACATCAAGTACACATTGATCTCAAAAAATTTCATTTCTTATTTTTGAGATTTCTTGATTATCTAGTTGCAAGAGGGTTTGTAGTTTCTCTTTGAGAGGGTTTCTCTTGTAATTATACATTATCGGGGATTCCACTTCCATAAATCCCCTCACCCCTCATAAATATCATACTTGAAAGGCCCATATGACTAGGTTACTTTTGTCTAAAGGTTTGTGGTCCATTTTGGATGAGACACAACCTAACTTGACTCATTCATTTGAGTTCCTTCAACATAGAAACAAGATGGATGATGTTAGGGGTTTGATTTCTATACATGTTTCAGATAATATCCTAATTCACCTTGAGTCTTGAACTACCCTGCAGGAAATATGGCTCAAATTTTAGACTCTCTTTGCGAAGCTTAATGATGTTTGGGCATTGTAGCTAGAGATGGATTTTAGTACTTTGGTAGATAATTGTTTTCCTTCTATTAAGGATTTCTCAGAGAAGTTAAAGTCCATTTAGAATTTTTTTTATGGATGTGGGAAATAGAAAACTAACAAGGAGTGTATCTTTATGATCTTGTCTAATATTTGAGGATCCTTTTAGGTATTTGCTTCTATATTTTATACTACAATGGATGTTATGGGATGTGCCTTTACTTTTCCTTCATTTGCAGTGTTCTATGAATGTTTGAAACATGAATATTATTTGTTGACTCGATATTATTCCCTTCCTGGTTCCAAGTCCAAGGATTCGATTTCATAGACATCTCAGTGGAAGAAAATGGAAAAGAAAAAGTCTAAGACACAATCTTAATATAGTGAGAATCCCTCCAAATCCACATAAAGGTCAAATTAGATATCTTATTCCAATCCATCTCCTTTTCCTTCTTCTAATTCTGGTTAGTCATCATCCAAGAAAAAGAAAAAGAAGTCAGGTCAACCTTGCACATTTTAGAGAAAGGAGAGATATGTAATCAATAGTGTTGGAAGAGACTAGAGGCTTTAGAGGAGGTCATGCGGTAGCATTATATTTCAGCCCCTAAGTCTTCTTATTTATAAATAAACAAAGGACACGCTCTTTTTGCACATGCCTTGCCTTCAACTTCTATGTGGATACTTGATCCTATTTATTCTCATCATAAGAAACATTTTGAAGAGTTCATTTCCTCTCCTTCTCCTTATGGCATATCATAGGTTAAAGTGGAGTGTTCTACTCATCTTTCACTTGTTTTTTCAAGCCTTATTGATCTTGAGGGTGGATGTCTTTAGGATGTTCTTATTATCCCTAAAATATCCACCAAACTTTTATCAGTGTATTAGATATGTGATTATGTCACTAGTAAGATAGTTAAGTTCACACCTCATGATATGATTATTCAAGACATCCATGATTCTAATGTTGTTTTAGCTACTAGGAGTATTGATCCCACATCTTAGTTGTACCACTTTTATGGTTTTGTGTTTTCCTCTCCTATTGGGTCATCTCTTGATGTGCATGCAGATTCACTGAGTAATCTTTTTATTGAGTGCTTTGGCCATGTAAACTACAAGTATCTACAAAAAATGAGTGTTCAATCTTTGGTTCTTTGACCACCTATTAGTTCATGCACAAATATTGTTTTCCAAGGGTGTGTGCTTGGTGAGCATCACCAAGATCCATTTCCTTGAGGTGGAGCCATTGGGGCTAAGGCATCCCTTGAGTTAGTTCAAACTGACCTCATGTCCTTTTTTACTCCTTTTAAGGACCAAGTATGTGCTCTCATTCATTGATGACTTCTCCAAGTGTACATGGGTGGAATTTCTCAAGAACAAGAGTGATGTCTTTGATACCTTTCAATTCTATAAGTCCTTTATGGATAAGCAATCTAGTCTTTCTCTTAGGAGGATATCTACAGATAATAAGGAGTATGTTTCTCTAGCCTTTTGGGACTTTTGTACTCGACATGGAATCATTCATCAACTTATAGTTCTATATACCCTTTAATGGAATGGTTTTTCTGAGAGGAAGAATAAGGAACTTTCATAGATGGTTATTTGCATGATTTAGCATTATGATATGGATGCCACATTTTGGGTTGAGGTTGTGAATTGTGCTAATCAAATTTAGAATCAAATGCCTCATAAGACATTGCAACATATGACTCATGAGGAGGATTTGTCCCATTTCAAGCCTGATGTATCTTCATTTAGAGTTTTTTGGGATTCAATCTCGGGCTTTCATTCCATATTCACATCAGAAGGCCATGGCAAAGAAGAGTTGTCCACTCATCTTTGTTAGGTATTGTGAGGATTGTAATGCATACAAGTTGTTTTATTCATCTAAATCAAGATCTTATTTTGTAGGGATGTTATGTTTGATGAGCTTTATCCACTTGAAGCTTCTTCATTGTGTTCTTCTCATCCACTCCTTACCCCATCATTTGAGGATTAATTTCCATTAGAGGATGAGGATGTTGTTCTAGATTGGACTTCACCACATCTCCTCCACTTCCTAAATGGATCCACTATAATATTGATGCAGCTGGAGATTGGGAAAGTTATCCTACATATGGTCATTAGACACATGAACAAAATTTTGTTGTTTCTTTTAAGTCATTCTATTTCATATGATCCTCAAAATTTATTTTATACAAAAGGCATTCTAGAGTGGGATAATGCTATGAATGAGGATTAATCATCTTTGATGAAGAATCACACTTGGGATATTGTTTATCTTCCTAAGGGAATAAGATTAGTGTGATGGAAGTGGTTATATTGTGCCAAGTATGTTTCAGATGGTTCCATTGACAAGTACAAGGCATGTCTTGTTACTAATGGGTTTTTATATGTTGAGGGCATTGATTATTATTAGACTTTTACCTGTGTTTCCAAGATGGATTTGATTCACCTTATACTTTCTCTTCCATCTTCGTAGGGATGGTCAAATTTTTAGATAGATATGAAGAGTAATTTCATGCATGGAGATATTCTTGAGGAGATCTAATAGAAAAACCTTAGGATTTTTCCAAGACTCCTCCCTTGTTTTTTGACTCTAAAATTCATTGTATGGTATCAAGAAAACTCTTAAGCTTGGCCTGAGAAGTTGAGCTCTTTTTTTCTCTCTTCCAATTTTACTCATTTTCATTCCCATCCTACAATATACACTCAATGAAAAGAGGGAGATGTTTTGTACTTGGTCTTCTATGTATATTATTTGATCTTGTGTATGATGAAAACCTACCTATGGGGAGAAAGCTCAGACATGCAAACGTTAGAGATGTAAATCATTTCTAATCTAACAAGTTCATAAACTTGAAACTGCACAAAGCTTTCCACCATAACCTCCGATGAGCCAAATAAGTGCACCCAAGCCTTATTGATTTTATCTTAGAGAGGGTTGTGGGTGTGCTCTCCCAACCCACTATAGAAAATGAACCAAATTTAATTAAATTGGTAGGAGAATATAATAAATATAATTAATAATTATAATGTTAAAGGGGTAATTTTAGGCGTCTACATTTTTCCCCTCCTTTATGCAGCATCGAGGATGGCGTCACATCAAAGAAAAGAAAAAAAGATGCCCTAGAGAGAATAGAATGTCCTAAGGCGATGATGGTGAAGGAGTGTGCCCCCTTGAGAAAATAAGGCAAAAAAAAATTATGTAATTTTCTCGAAAAAGAGGCCGAAGGGAGGAAAGAGGAACAATTACATGACTTATGAGGTGATCAGGAAAAAGAAAGATGAAAAATGAGGTTCTAGATAGAGAACAAGTCCCAAGGAGCCTATAAATAGTCCACAAGGGCCCTAGAAGAAGTCATTTTCACCCTCAAAGAGAAAAAAGATGAAGCGAAGAGAAAGCAATGGTTGATCTGCGAGACCGCATACAAATAGGAGAGCATGTCCATACACACTAGCGACTAGCTGATGAAGGACCATCAGTGAATACCCTCATAGAGCCCAATAAATTTCACATTTATTTCTTAAGTATGGGCATTTAATAGGGGGAAGTCAGTCAGGGAAGAGATGATGATCGGTGGATCATCATCTGCAGAGATGAAAAATGAGCAATCGTCGTCTCCACAGATGATAATGTTCTAATTATTGTCTACAAAGATGACAATCAAGGATTGTCATCTATGGGGATGAAAGCTAGGAGATGTAGAGGAAAATTCATGAATTTCCATATGCACGGATGACATTCAATGGGGTTGATCGGGGGTAGACATCGGAGAGGCCAACCATGGATCGACATCTTCGCCGATCATTGTCTATGTAGGGAAATTGGCATCTCCGCTGATTGACCAAAATGATGTAGAGGAAATGGTTAGAGAGGGAAGAACAAGAGACAAGGAGGGGTAGAGGATGCCCCAAATTGAGGAACAAGGACTTACAAGGATGGTTTGTTTATGCAGGAGGCAAGAGCAGTCTTTTGGTTGTGAGAGAGTTGGTTGAATACGATGGGATTAATAGAGGAGTTAACCCCTGCAGAGTGGGGGTAGGTTGCACTATGCGGCCTATACCATATACATCTATGGCCATGGTTGAGAGTGCATAATGCGGTCATGACTGCATTGATTGAGAGGTGACACAACCCGACCTCTAGCTTCCATTTGCCCACATGTGAGGCGACGATCACCCTTTTTGATGTTTGGCAGATCTATTATATTCCCATCCGGGGGTTGATTTTGGACCACATGCAGGAGGGTCCAGAGCCCTATGTAGAGGCTACGTTCAGTTGACTGTATGATCGTATCTTCACTATTAGACAATGGTTACCTTGGAGAGAAGTAATGGCAGTGCGACCGCAATTGTGGCGGGTTGCATTATATTTAGCAAGTCTAATTGGAGGTCGATTGATGCCTGAGCATGTAGAGCATGATTTTCTATTGGAATGGGCTCAAGTTCTGATCACCATATTGGAGGATGAGGGGGAAATATATTCTTCAGGGTATACCATCCTTGGGCAGTTATATTATGATTTGCATATGTGTGCTTACCAGAGAGGTAGGAAACTAGGGGTAGGAGTGACACTCTTGTTAGTGTGGGCATGGGAGCATATCAACATGGTATACCCCATTAGACTAAATGAGACATGATAGACATATGAGCCCTATGCCTACCAATGTCGACCACCAATCAAGTACTAGTTAACATATTCTGTCGGGCACTAGCATCGAACACTGAATGAGATGTAGAGGTTTGACTAGACCCCTTATGTAGGATGCAGGGAATGGGTACATCAGGTCATGCAGCAGCATGATTACACATAGGATGGGTGGGAGGATTTCTTCTATCTTGGGTTTGCATAGACCAACTATTGGATTATTGGGACAACTTATGTTATTGCTTGGTACATGCCATCCTGAGTACTAAGACAGTTTGGTCGAGTTCAGGATGCAGTCCCAGATTTGTTTCCTCATCCACTAGTGACATGAGAGGTAGGTAGCTTGTGGGGGATTGGGGTGGATTTGAGGGGTGCGAGAGAATCCTAGTTGGGTATGGTGGCGTTTCCATGGAAGTAGGGATAGGATTTAGTTTGGGATGCAGAAGTGACACCTACATATGCTCAGTGGTGGGTTGTTCATAGGATGACCAGGTTGACCATTCTAGGAGTGATTCAGGTGGATGAGAAGCCATCAGGATAAGAGGATGGTGCAGGGGTGGATGGGGATGACGGAGAAGATAAAGGGGGAGATGGAGGAGGAGATGGAGGATAAGGGAGAGGAGGAGTTTGGAGATGATATCCAAGGGTGGAAGTAGAGAGACGATGGGGACAGGTGCAGATACATATAGGTAGAGTCCCTTTGGTTATACCCATACAATTATAGGGACAAGGGCCTTTTCCAGCATAGGTATAGGTTTAGGAACAAGTACCACCACATGTGCAGGGACATGTACCACAGGGGCCACCTCTAGGATAATTTACACGATATGTTCATGATATGGTATTCATAGAGCAAGAGAGCCTACAGACGAAGGTGAGGAGATTACATGGACTCTTGGCTACAACCCAGGCATCCGAGGGCAGTTTATAGGCAGAGTTGGGTAGAGTTCAGGGGGTGCTGGAAAGGGAGAGAGCATGAGAAGATAGTTCACATGGTTCTCTGGATACATCACATGCCCAAGTGGATTATGGAGAGTTCACTATAATCAAGACTCATACAGGGGTCATAGCAGGACAATAATGGATAGATCATATCCAGCAGGAGATGGATGCTTTGAGATTAGAGCTGAAGGGGTCACAGTAGAGATGGATACCTTTCAGGGCAAGGAAAAGGAGTACAAGGGATAGAGAGAGATCATTGTATAGGATGTGACTGGACCTGGTGTGATGAAGGTGGTACAGGAGGATTTTGCTACACACAGACAAGAGGCCCAAGTGGTCCGTGAGATGGAGTACTCTCACCATCTATGTTATGAGGTTGTTACTAAGGACTAGAGGGCTAGAGTATATAGTGAGATATCAACCACACACACAATAGGTGGGGGGCTTCACAGGCCTCAGTAGGGATGAGACCTCCCAAGGACAGAGAGGGATATGGGACAAGAGGGGCAGGGACATCTGCGCGACCAACCTCATGATCCATACCGATTAGTTTTGACACATGTGCAATTTTTTTGGTATTTGGATGTATAGCGATATTGTGATGTATATGTATACATGTATATAGGATGGAAACTGATGTATGTATAGAATTTAGACACTTTATTCTTTTATGAGGATATATGCATACGTAATTTTGATGGTCCTATGTGATGTGTGTTCTTTTTAATTCCTATATGCATATGATGGTTTTATGACTGACATGTATAATGCAGGATGTGTGTGATTATATGATATGTGAGGATTCTGATGTATCTATGATGCAGTGATATGGGCATGTCATGATTTATTATGATTATAGATGGATAATGCTTATATGTGATGTATAGATGTGATGGACTTATTTATGTAATGTATATATATGATGTATGGAAATGGAAATGGATTTGTAATTATTAATGCAACATGGTGTATATATATGGATAATAAATGGGAAATAATGATTAATACTATGGATAATAAATAGATAATCAACCTAAAATGCATCTAAATGATTATTATTAAGTGATTAAATTACATCAAATTTGAAGTCAATAGTTTAACTCATCATCAACATAATAACATAATGAATGAAATAACCTAAGTGAATGAAACTTATGAGGACTTGAACTAGGAAATTATTTTTCAGTGTATCAACCATAATCGATAGGATCATTTAGCTAGCTTTAGGAGGAAGGGAATAAACAGGGATCTTTCCAAGAGTAAAATGCAATATGGCCCTAAAAATATCCTATCTACTTGATTTTCTATAGGATTATATAGTGTTTATATTAGAGAGCACACCCTAGTTTAATTTTGCATGAGGAGGTATGCACTATGTGTTAGAAAACACAAGTGACATTGTTCCTTTGTGTGGACTAGACTCTCAGACAAATGAATAGTTTTAGAAATATAGATGTAAGATTTCAGTCATAATGGTACCAATGTTATGACACTCATGGGGAGATTTAGGACACCCAAATCTCATTTAGGGATTTGGTGGTATGTGTATAAATCATGACCCCATTGAGGAACACATAATCATAACTATGTATCTAACAAGAAATGCACTAAAAACTATTTCAAATAGATCACACTGCAAATGACGTGTGTTCCAATAGGCACCTTTCAAGATATACCAAGATATTAAAGATCGAGGCAATCATGAGGAGGGTATATCAAAACACAAGGGTGAAAAAAAAGGCATCATGACTAAGCAGTCATTAACTCCAAATTTATTTCCATGAATAGGATTTTTTGATGGAGGAATCATAAACCGACGCTTGAAGGATGCATCCTGACGAGCAAAGATTGAGTGATATGGAAACTTAAATTCGTTGGCAATATCTTGTGAAAGGATTAATAGCTGAGGAATTAAATCTAAAAGTTGATTTTTGAAGATTCTTGTGATCACTATGTCTGGGAAAAATCTTAGTGTCATGGGGTTAAGCTCAGCATCTGGGAATGTTGATGACAAATCCTTATTGTGAAGGCGAAGACTTGACAGAAAGTGAATAAGGACTAGGTAAGAAACCTGCATAGATATGGGTAGTGTGAGAGTTTATTATGGAAAGGTGTGTGATGGTGTGTAGGATGGTCTCGATACATGATGGATTTGACTACACGTGGCACCTAAAATTGGTTTTCACCATGGTACTTATTCATTGCGCCACCGAAGTAGTTTTCACAAATGTATGGAATTATTTCTCTTTACTTTTTTTTACTTTTTACTTTTTGATTTTTGATTTTTTTTTGTATTATCAAGATGCCTATTTGGTAGGTTTTCACTAAGATAATAAATTTCTTCAGGATTTTTTTCTACTTTTGAGATTTTTTTTAGGATATTATACTATTTTTTTTTTTTTTTATTGTACAAAAGGAGCTTCTGAAAAACTACACATAGAAGCGCTTGAGATGAAAAATATTTATAGGATCAGGGATAGGATCTCCCTCTAGAGTTGCAATCTAAAAGGATCTAGACTCGAATTTATCTATAACCACAAAAGGTCCCAACCAATTAGGCTCAAACTTTCCTTTCTTTTCACGGTTCTAGAGATTCTTCATGTTGTGTTGCAGGACAAGATCACCAACTTCAAATTCATGGGGTTTGATCTTCTTTTTGAATTGTAAGTGTAGAGAATTGTGATACACATAGAGATGGTTCAAGGCATTCAGACACCTTTCATCAAGGATTTCAAGCTCTTATAAGCGAGCAACTCAATATTCTTCTTCGGACATCAGATTGTTTAGGGAGATTCTGAGGGAAGGGAGCTCAATTTTGATGGGAATGATGGCCTTAGTACCGTAAACAAGGGTGTATGGAATGGCTCTAGTGGGGTGTGAATGGAAATGTGATAGGCCCAAAGGGAGGGATTCAACTGAAGGTTCCAGTCATAGCCAGTATCATCAACTTTCTTCTTGAGAATTTTTAGGATGGTTTTATTTTTAGCTTCTGATTGACTGTTACCTTGTGGGAAGTACTTGGAGGAATAGTGTTGAGTAATACCAAACTTCTTACATAGCTCTGTGAAATGTTTGTTCTTGAAAGGGGTCTCATTATCTTTGATAATATATTAAGGGATGCCATAGCGACAGATAAGATAGTTCAAATTAAACATCAAAATCTGTTTTCCAGTGGTGTAAGTAAGAGGGATGGCTTCAACCCATTTTATAAAGTACTCACTATAGCAAGGATGTATTTGTGACCATTGGAATAATTTGGAAATATCTAGCCGACAAGGTCAAGTCCCCAGTGGGAAAAAAGTCAAGGTGTGATGGTAGGCTGAAGGGATTGGGAGGGGGCATGTATCAAATAGTTGTACTGCTGACAAGGCACACATTTCTTCACATACTGATAGGTGTCATTCTCCTTAGTAGGCCAATAGTATCCAGTACGTAATGGTTTCTTGGCCAAAGTGATCCCACTAGAATGGGACCCATAGATCCCTTGATGTACATCCTCTAAGGATGTATGCACTTCCTTTGAATTAAGACACCTCAGAAGATTTTCATCGAAGTGTTTCTGAAATAGGTTATCACCAAGGATTGTATAACGTGAGGTTCAGCGGATGAAGTTTTTACTTTGATTTGGTTTGAGGGTAAGCGGTTAGTTCCATCCTTAAGGTAGGAATAAATTTCTTGATACAAGGGAGAATAAGGATCATCAATTTCACATATCATCTCAATCTTTGGTTGATCATAGATAGGGACTATAAGATTCTAAATGAGAAACTCACATTGTGAACTGTGTCCAGGCATGGATATCAAAGACCCAATGGTTGCCATAACATTGCGTGCTTTGTTGTTTGTCCTTGGGATCTGCTAGAAGACTATTTATGTGAAATTTTGTTTTAGATCCTCACCCATACGACGACAAGGGAGTAATTTTTCATCTTTTGTTTTATATTCCTCTAGGACTTTCTTGATAACCAACTGAGAGTTACCAAGAACTAGTAAACTGAGGATTTTCCACTAGATGTCTTAGCGAAGCCCTATCACCAAGGCCTCATATTATACAATATTGTTTGTGAATAGAAATTGTAATTTATAATATTTAGGGATGAGGTCCCCTTGAGGTGTTACAAATATAATACCTTCCCTCAAGCCTTTTTGTGTAAAAGATCCATAAAAATAAAGCTTCCATTGGATACTCGGGGTAACAGTGAGAAAAAATTCATCTGGGAAATATTTAATGATGGGATGATCCCCTTGAACAGGTGCTTTATCCAACTGATCCATAATTACTTGTCCCTCAATATATTTTTGATCTACATAGACAATGTCAAATTCACTGAGAATCATGACCCATTTAGTAGTGCGTCCAGTAAGAGCGGCTTTAGAAAAAAGATATTTGAGTGGATAATTTTCTCAAGAAGTTGTATCTTATGATTAAGCACGTAGTGGTGCAAATTTTGTATACAGAAGACAACAACCAAACAATCTTTTTCAATAGGTGAGTAATTAAGTTCATAACCCACTAGTGTTCTTTTGAGATAATAGATTTCTCTCTCTTTTCCATTGTCATCTAATTATATGCTAGAAGAGAACCTAGTGCAACTTTAGTAGCTGATATGTACAAAATTAGAGGCCTTCCTAAGATAGGTGGCACCAACAATGGAGGGTTAGCTAGATATCCTTTCAACTGTCCAAATGCTATTTGACATAGGCAATCCCATTGGAACTTGATTTTTTGCATAATAGGTGAGAAAGGTAATGCACTTTATCAGCCAACTATGACATGAATCTTATGATGGACTGAAGTTTTCCTAGTAGCTAGTGCAACTATTTTAATGTCCTGGGAGGCAAAATTTCTAAAATGGCCTTGAATTTCTTTGGATCAACTTCTATGCCTCTACGGGACACAATATAACCTAGCAATTTTCTGGATTGAACTCCAAAGACACATATTTTGGGATTGATCTTAAGTGTGTACTTTTCCAATATTATAAAGACTGTTGTGAGGATGGAAATATGTGAGTCTCATGTCTTTGATTTTCCCAGAAGTTCATCAACATAATCTTTCATAATAACATGCAGGAGATCATGAAAGATTGTGGTCATTTCTCGTTGATAGGTTGCACCTGCATTTTTAAGACCAAAGGGTATGACCTGATAACAGAACATACCCCAAGGAGTTGTGAACATATTATTATGTTGATCTTCTAGTGCTATTATGATCTGATTATACCCAGAAAATTCAGCCATGAGGGACAATATCTCATGTCCAATAGTCAAATCCACTATAATGTCAATATTAGGTAGCGGAAAATCATCCTTAGGACATGTTAAGTTCAAATCACTGAAGTTTGTACAAATATGGATTCCCCTAGTAGGTTTACTACTGGTACAATATTAGAGACCTATTCAAGATAATCAATCGGTTGAAAGATCTTGACATCAAGCATTTTTTGAAGCTCGGCTTTGACTAACAAAGAAACTTGCGGATGCATCTTGCGTAACTTCTACGTAACAGGTTTCACCCTTGGATCAACTATAAGATGATGTACTACTAAATTGGTATCCAATCTACGCATGTCTTTGTAAGTCCAGGAAAAATTACTTTGTTGATTCTTGAGGAATTATGTCATAGCTTTTTTTCTTGATGATTGAGTGATGCAACAATATATGTGACTTTTGGATCTTCTTCTGTATCGAGGTTGATCGTTATTGTGTCTTCTATCAAGATGGAGGATTTTATGGTTGTAAAGATATAAACGGAAGGTCAACTTCTCCCTCCTCTAGTGCCTCAGAAATTTTTCACTAAAGGAAACATCCTTTATTTTATCTTTTTCTTCATTTGAAGACTCTTGCGAGAGGTTTTCACAAGGGGATGTTTTATTATATTTTTTATTTTTATTTTCATTTTCATTTTTGTGACTAAGAGTGTTGACCTGGCTACCGAAGTAAGCTTTCTCATTGTAGTGGATATGATGCTCATTATGATGCTCGTATTCTCAGAGATTCTTTAGTCCAAAGAGTGCTAACATTGTCTTATCTGAATTGCATATGTCTAAGGATGGTAATGAATCTTGCTGACCCCAATCAATTACTTCAGGGTTTTTGAGGGGAAGGCTAGGGGATGAAAGGTTAACTTATATGATAGTAAGGACACGAGCATATTCATCGAGGTCATCTTCAATGTATTGGAAATGTACTTCAAATAAATCCTCTTCGGTGTCTGAGTCAGATTCAACTAAGCAATAATCCTTAGCGAAGTTTGTCTTAGGCTTTAAGGAACCCAATCCTTTTCCACATGGATAACCTTTTTTTGTAATGAGGTTCCTTCTCCCTGTTTCTTTTTCTCTGAGACTAGTACCATGATATCCCATTCTTTCAACAATGAGAGTGGATTTTATATACTTGTTTATAGAAAAGGTTACTAGTTTCTCTTCTTCTTCCTTATAAATCCAATCTAGGAAATTGGATTCCATGTGTTCATCTGATAAGGATCCCTAATGTTCAAAAGTATTCTTCTTGCATTTCATGATGTCTTTTCCTCCTGAGGGAGTTAATTGTGAAGGTTTTCCATTAGACTTTGGAGACAAGGGGAGTTCTCCAATGCACATAGAAATTTCAAACTTATATTCCCCCATGCCTTGATCTATGAATGTTCTTTTCTTTTCAAACTTAGGAATATTGTCTTCAATGGCTTTCCCCTTTCATTTGGACCAATCTGAGGGTATTTTCGATGCTCTTTAGCACTCTTAGAGGAATATTATTGAATTACAGGTGGGACGGGATTCTCCTTTTCAATAGGTCAAGCAAATTCATTCAAAGTAAAATAATTTGACTATTTACCCTCCAATCTTTTGCAATACTGAAAGGGTTCAGGATCTCGAGGAATAGCTATTTTTCTGCCATGATGTGGGAATTTCATACATTCATGATATGTATAAGTTACACCTTTGATAACATGTATACATGGTCATCCCAACAAGATATTATATGGAAGATCAAGATCAAGCACATGACAAACTGTTTCAATCAGGGTTGGGCCCACTTGCAGAGGGAGTGTTATAAAACCTTTTCTCTCCCTTTCTCTGCCATCATAGGCCTTTATTGTGATTCTTTTATTTACATCAAGGAGGTCTTCATGAAGAACAGTGTTTTAGATCATTTTTAATGTCTATAAATTTAGACCAGATCCACCATCTATAAGGACTCGTTTGATTTTAGTGGAGTGAATTTTGGCTTCAATATGGAGGGATTAATTTTGATGGAGGTCCTGGCCATAAAAATATTTATCAATAAAGACCAAATGCTCTTGTATAGATAAATTTATAATCATAGATTGGAACTGGGAAGTGTTAATATTTTTCAGGAACACGGGACTCATTAAGGGCATTTTTTAGAACTTCTTTCTAAATGGGAGATGTGCGAAGTAGCTCAAGGATAGATATTTGTGCAGGTGTCTTTCCTAACTGGGCCAATAATCATAGCATGAAGCATGATGAGTAGCTATGTATGGTGCGGCTGGTAGATTTGCAGAAGTTGATGGATTGTTAGTAGCCTGGACAGTAACTCTTGGTCTTTGAGTGGTAGCATTGAAATTTGCACCTTTGACTGTTAGAGTGTTTACATGGTTTTTATACTCTTCAATACATCCATAGAGGGCATCAAAATCAAAGATATCATTCTCTTATAAACTTCCACATGTTGGGTCATCGCATGTGATGGTGTTTATGAAATAATCATATGGAATAACATTGGATGCATTATTTTGATAGTGTTTAGGAAACAATTCATTATAGACTTTCAATTTTGTGTTTGATGATGATGGATTTTTTCCTTCAACCTCAAATTTTCCATCATCAATAAGGTCTTGGACAAAATGTCTCAGTTTCATGCATTTCTTTGTATCATGCCCCTTGATGTGATGGTAATCACAGTATTCGTTGTCTTTATACCAAGCAAGTTTGGGTTGATTTTAATCAAATGACCAAGTATTAGGATATACCATCATGTCTTGATCCACTAATTATCGAAAGACCACATCTAGTAACTCTACGAGAGTAATGAATTATCAACATTTTCCAGTATTGTTGTTATTGTTGGTGTTGTCATTTTTGTTATTATTTTTTTTTTGAGGAAAAAAATATGATTGATTGCAAGATTGTTGTTGAGATTCTTATTGTGATGAATTCTTCTTATTGTTATTGTTGTTTTTGTTATGATTATTGCAATTATTCTAATTGTTCTGATTAGATTCTTTGGCATTTTGGACATGCTTAGCATCTGTCACTCCATCATTGACAACTCCTTTTCTCTTACTCATAAATTTTAGTTTGTCATTGTTAGAGCAAGGGGTATAAGGTCTAACGGAATCTTTTTTTGCAAAAGTCCATCTTCAATATTTTTCCCCTTTTTAACAAAAGACTCAAAAGTGTCTAGAGAAGCCATTTTAACTTGGAATGACATTTCAAATACAAAATCTTTAGTAAAGATGTCGATTAGATGATTATTGGGTATTTTCCAAGGCATACGATTTGCAATGTGTCTCCCTCTTTGTAAAAATCTGGAAAAGGATTATTTGTTCCTTTCCTTGGTGCTTCATAGGTCACTCAATGATGTTTGATTTTCAATGTTGTAAGAATATTGTCCAACGAATAAAACTGGGAGGTCAGAGAATGTATGTAATGCCCTGCCAGGGAACCCAAGAGAACTTAACCTAACCATGACACTAAGTTTACAAAATAATTTTTTTTTAAAATGTTTACAAACAATAATGATAACCATGTGGAAGCAACACATTGAAGTACATGAAGTACACATAAGTACAACACAACATAGATAACATTTATCAAGGGTTCCTTGACATATAATTACTTAAGCATAATAATCTATGAATAATGATTACAAAGATCTAACATGAAGGATACCTTAACTGAATCCAATAACATACATCTCATAATAAAGATTACATATACATCTGATACCAAAGGTATACTACCTAATCAACATCCACTGCACAAGTCACAGGGTATGTAATAATACATAATGGAACAATACAATACATCCTCCAAAGGATGATAACCAATATCCACATATGGTACAATTATACAACTCAAGTAACTGAACAAGTCTCCAAAAGACTAAGAAGATGAAAGTACAACAAGGAACATCCAAACATGAAGAAGAATCCATCAAAATCTCAATGGTAATAAGAATCACTACCACCTGACCACGTGGAACCAAAGGTCCACTCCCAGCGTGCTGAGGAGATAGTAACACGCCCACACACACAGGGTATACAACATGAAAACAAACACCAAGATATACATGACATCATACTCAATGCATAGGAAGATCCTAGAAGTTCACTAAACCACAATAAGAAAATACTATACAATACCATAGGCAATCGACACACGTAGGATAACCTAAGTTGTATATAGGGAAATGTCATCACATAAGCCTAACCTTGAAGGTAACCCTAGTAATACCTCTTGACTCTGGCCTCCAAGTGACACTATGTGGCTCAGTAATCCTTTCATGAAGACAAGGATCCCAACTCTCATCCTATCATGTGACAACACTCAAGGCATGGGTAGAGACTCGGACATCTTATTAGTTCATTTTAAACCCCTTTAATGTTTCACATTATCACTTATTAAGTAACTTGCCAATGAGATACCCTAGTAACCTCATAGGGCCCTGGACCCATTGCAAGCCACTTCCCATCCATACACTTAGTTAACCTACCTAGGCTCATAATCAACACATGAAGGTATACTTAGTTCTCAAATCAGATTCTGCCCACTCAAGAGCACATAGGTTCTCAAATAACCATACAGTAACCACAATATTCTCATAAGACCATAAAGCACATCATAACTGAATCAAGTTGGGTATAATAGATAAGGACCATGACATCATCACAAAACACGAACGGATATTACATAAAATACCATGGAGAAATTACAACCCCAAAACCTTTAGATTTATGTCCTAAAGGTCATCTAACCCAACAGATACCCGAAAACATGATAAAATAAAAGAATATATAATTCATTTTATCACGCACTCAAAACACATCATGACATAATAATTGCATATTCAGAACACATTAAATCAAACACAATGATAACATAATGATAATACAACGATAAACAAATTTATAATCTCTTATTATACAAATTCGTTTATCTATAAAATTACTAACATAATATAATTCAATACCTTTTACTATAAACTTATATTAAAATTATATAATAAAATTTAAATTAAACTAAATACAAATTAAATAACGCATTACTTAAAAACTAACTCATAAATTAATTTTTATTAAAATTAATTTCAAAAGTTAAAAAGCATTAAAAACATTTTAAAAATAAATGAATTAAATTTATATATAAAAACAAACTTTAAATAAGGAAAGAACAACCTTTTTAAAAATTTGTCTTTATACTCATAAACCAACGCATGTAAAAGGTATGGGTAGGGGGTACACAGGGGAGGTGAGACCCCACGTGGTCCCCTCACCCTACTCCTTAGGGAGTACCCTCTATAACAAAAAAAAATCTTTAAGCATGCGCCATATCACATGGCAATTTAATTTTTTTTCAATTAATTTTTTTTTTAAACAATACAAACAATATACTTTCAATATTTTATTTTGAAATTTTTTTTTTTTAAAATCTGAAATTACGGAAATTGGAAAGATCTTTTTTTTTTGGCAAATAAAAATCCAAAGCAATATTTTTCTAATTTAGCATTTCAAATGCAAATAAACTTTTTTAAACCTCTATTGACTTTCCATTTTGTCTTTTTTGGGTAATTATTTTTTTTAACCTCTATGTTTTTTTTAAGTGTATTTGTCTTCTTTTTTTTTCACATAGAATGATTAATTTGTCCTCCAAATTTAATTTCCTCTTCATAGGAATTAATTATTTTCCCATTTTTTATAGTTTTAACTATAGACAATTTAATTTATCAATTTTTAGGAGTTGTAGAATGAATTTTCTTACGAAATTTGGATAGCATAACCTTACCATGCCAAGTCCTAGAAAATGATAGAAAATTCGAATCTAAGAGTTTAACAAATACCCAAAATCACAGAATTACTATTAAACACCTATAAGCCATAAGAGACAACATGCATCTAACCAAACACAGAAAACCACAGAATTTGCAAAATTGAAACCAATATAGGGATCACAAAACCTACCTCAAATCCAATGCAAGAAAAACTGAGATTATGCCTTTGAAGATTGTAAAACCTTGAAACCTCCAACCACAAATCAACCACAAATCTGGAAACCACAAGGATCCAAGCACATGCAAACCACGAAATCACACAAATCTTCAATCCAACATACAATCACAAAAATTATCAATTATCCACAAAGCCAAGAACACACAAAGCTCTCCCAAAATCTCCAAAACCTGTTTATCTAAAATAAACCCCAATTCCCTCCTAAAGGAATTCAATTTCCCCTAAACATGCAAACTCTCATGAAAACACACTTAGTCAATCCCTTAAAAAACTCCCCTTGAAATTGAAAGAAAATCACAATTAAATAATTAAAATATCTTTTAATTCCACAACTCAACTTTCAATCCTAAAATCAAATTGAAATCTTTGAGTTTGAAAATACTTTTTCAACAAAATCATGCACATGTAATTAATAAAATATGAAATTAAATATTTAAATCACAATAATCCATGCAACTTAATATTTAATTATTTAATAAAGTATAGAAGCATATTTACTCTAATTTTCAATTAAATGCTAATATTCAATAATTGCACTTTAATTAACTTTTCAATTAAACATAGGTATTTAATTTAATTTTTAATTAATTAAATACCTTATATTTAACAATTAATTACAATAATAATCAATTAAATAAATCACATGATAAATCACACAATATCAATGCATTCAACTAAAATCAACAAAACCAACTCAAACACACACAAAGAGGCTCATGAATCCACGTCACTTGACGGATTCAAATAGGATAGTCAATTAGATTCTTTGTCCATCAATAGGACAAAATAAGGGTTTAGGGTATGGATTTGGACCTGAATACTATCTCCCCTCTCTTACCATTGAGATTATTGTGATAGGGTACGCTCACTCCTGCAAATTCAGGGAAGACGTAGCCTGGTACCTGCAAACTTGTCATCACAAAGATGAACATACATGCATATATAATATAGCAAACAATGGTTGAGACTAGGTTATCGTGTAAATCTCGCCGAAGCAAGTAACTACGACTCTGTCCCATACCATACCAAGAACATCAAACAGTAATGCAAATCACATAAATGATCCATGTGCATATAAATCTAGGGTCAGTATTGTCAGAAAACCATAATCGAAATGAAATCCTGACATGTACATAAGCATCATTAAATAAACCTAAATCACATGTACACAGAAGATATAATATTCTAAGCAATGTATTCATAACATAATGAAATGCAATACATAAATATCCTCAAGATCAACTGAAATAACCACACATACATAAAAAGGCCTAAAAGAGTTCGGCAACTGAAAACTGAAAAGCAAACTAAGAGGTGGGTATTACAATCTAGATATGGATCCATGAGGGAGGTCCATGAACCAATCCAGAGAAAGACTGTCAAAACTCCTAGTGAAGAGCCTCTTTAGATAATTCTGATTGTAGGCGACCTCTTGGCATGAAATATAGAATTCTTTGAGATGTTGGAGCAAGCATGTCTCCCCTTTGTATTTCTCGACCTTAGGGATCTCAAAATTAAGAGGAAATGGTTGCATGGTTATTGATTTTTCAAATGGATAAGGACATATATCTCCAAAGGAGAACTCTTTATTTCCTTTGTTTTGCGGGCTATGCACAAAATTTTTGAGCTCGTTGACTTGTTCGGATAAATCTGGAGCATTATGAGGCGTGAACTCTAGTCCAAAATATTTCCCACCTCCTAATTGCGAGGCCAAAAATCTCATCAATGTCATTCTGACCTTAGCAGGAGGTTTATAATGATAAGTTTGGGACGTTTGTTGAGCTGATGTCTTCATTGCAGATGACGAAAATGTGAATTGTGATGATGAAACTGGTTATGTATATAAGGGGATGGAAGTATACACTATATTAAAAACACTAGCACCGACACTGATAGAGGTGTTTGTTGTGATATGAGTGCTATTATGTGAATTTATGTTGGCCAAGACACTAAGGATATGTTGAAGTTGTTCCCTTGTTATTCAAAATGTTGGTTGTGAATTTGATGTGGAATCAATGTAGTAGGCCCACTAGAAGTGGATTTGCCTCTATCTTGGGATGATTTTGTATTAGAGGTTGAGGTCATGTTTGCAGTGGTTGTAGCCTTGATGATATTGTTGACAAGGAGAGATTCATCAAAATCGGCGGGTATTGTAACACCATTCTTGATAAGGTTCAGGAAGATCTCTCTATTATTTTGATTAATGGCCTTTTCAACCATCTCTAGATTGTATGGATCACTGAGGAAATAATTCGCTTGAGTAAGTCTTTCATCTTGATCCACCAATTCATTTTCTTCAAGGACATTGGTGATGTCCTCAGTGTGTACTTCATGGCCTTGAAAGAAGGGATGAGAAAAAGGATTCTCATCATCATGGTTGGTGTTTACTTGCGTGTACCTCATGTTTTTAGCTTGATATCGAGTAACTACCATACAAGGGTAACCTCCAAAAGATGAATGATGAATGGTGAATGATGAAACTTGGGATGTTGATTGGTGGTGATCTTAGGAGAAAAGGATTAGGATTTGATTTGATTTTGATTGATTTTGGATTAGATTTGATTGATTGGATTATATAGTATTGATTTTATTTGATTGATTGATTGATTTGAATTAGATTTGAAGGTTTTGAGATGAGAACCTAGGTGAGACAAGACCTTATGATGATGCAAACATAAGGGATTGATTTAGAAAATATCTTCTTTTACTTTGAGATAGACATATGATCCCAAGAAAAATAGGAAAACATCAATGAATTTGATTACTTGAGACATACTGATGTTCTGCAAGAAATAACCTATTTGCAAGAGATGAACGTCTGAAACACTTTGATTAAGATATTTCAACCTAATGAGAATGAAGGAGTGAAAGATTTAATTTGATTTGATTAGTTTGATTATAGTCCAAGGAGGATTGATTTTGTTTGCTCCAAGAAGGAATGATGATCTTGTGATAATGAGGAGGTGATGGATTGATTCAAGGTCCAAAGGTCAACAATGAGGCTCATCTAGTCATATCTCTCAAAATGGATAAAGGCATGATTCACATAATTTTTTGCCATGAAACGGGAAATTTTTTTGTTGAAGATGATAGAGTCAAATTTATCAAAGTCCTTGATTTCTTGTTGAATAGATTTGGTTATATGTTGATACTCCTTGGCTTTTCTATCAGCTTCTTTCTTCTCTCTATAAACATGGGGAACCGGGATTTTGAATTTCTTATGCTTTCTTAAATCAATCATGTCCCATGGGAGGAATGTTGATTTTAACCTTGTAGATATATGTTTTGTGATAAATGATTTTAGAAGCTTTTGAGAAACCAAATTTCCAATTCTTTTGTAGGGTCTGACAACTCACTATTTTTAGGTGGAGATGATGTTTCTCAGACACAGACGATGATCTGCAAAGATGACCATTCCAGTTCGGAGACGACAATTCTCAGACAAAAACAATAGTCTCAAGTCAGAGATGGCAGTTCTCGGACAAAAATGACAGTCTCAAGTCAGAGATGACAATTTTATTTCAGAGCATTTTTTGATGAAATCTGACCAATAGGTTTTTTCAGTCTAGTTTTTTGTCAGTCTTTTCAATGGAAAAAACTAATATTCAAGCACTCAAACCAGAAAAATAGCAGTCATATGTGTGAAAAAATCTAGCAAGGGACAAAACAACCTTGCAAGAGACAAATAGTAGTGACAATAAATCTAAAACAAAGTAATGTCTTTGAGGTACATACATTCTTAGTGAAGTTTCAATAAAGACAGTCAAGCACAGTTCCTACCCTAAGCAATTAGTAGAGAATGAAAATCCTCACTCGCTAACTTAGGAACACTTCAAGAGCTTATCAGAATACGACCACTTCAACCACGCAATGGGTTAACAATGTCGTATTATCCAACTCCAAATGCACAGGAAGGTGTTAGATTTGATGAAGACAAATCCTCCCAAGACCACCTGCATGCAAGACTGCCACATGAAGAAGCAAGAAACAGAAGACAGAAGAAGAATCTCTGGCGGCCAAAAGGCCAGAGATTGGAAAAACATGTTGAAAGAAATAACTTCTATATTATCAACAATGAAATGATTACAATCTCCTTTATGAAATGCAAAGAAGTGAATCCTTATAAAAGGAATCACGAAACCCTAAAGAATTATAAGCACTGCCTAAGTGAAACTTAAGCCTAGAGAATAATAGACTAATAATTAAATGATTTAATTATTAGCTATTATATGACTACTCTAACACCCCCCCTTAAGTGTAACTTAGGGAGAAGCAAAACAGCTAAACTATTGCAGAAAGCAGGAAAGATGGGTCCCGGCAACTAGGCCTGATCAGGTACCCAAAACAAGAAAGGGAAAAGATGTCCAAGAGAGAGGAACAAGAATGAGCAAGAAGCATCTCCGAAGCATGAAGCTGAAAACTCTGTCTAAAGAGACTTCTGGAACCCCCACTGAAGTGCATGACCAGGTAGAGAAGACAATGTCTGAAGAGCTGATCAATCGAACCAGGAAGCAATAGAAACAATAGGTGAACCCCCCCATAATGCTGAACTAGGAGAGGTGACAGGAACAATGAAATGCAATGCCAGAAATATCTGCAGAAGAAGAACCAGGAACACCAACAGTGCAACAGAAGTACACACACACAGGATAAAGGGCGGTGTCATCGACACACAGCATGGGCTAATATCATGGAAGGTACGCTCACTTGACAAAGGTGGATGCGCCTAAAGTGGCATAAGCATCATAACCCCCCATGGCACTTTATAACAAAGTGCGAGTACTAAAACCATACAAGGTGTACAAGATCCAAGATATACAGAAGTAGGCACTTTATCTCAGTGTGTTTACAGTACAAAAATGCATCAGAAGGAGCATACAAGCTCAGAAGTCACAAAGAAGAATGAGCTATGAAATCAGAAGAAGAGATCCCAGGCCCTGTAGAACCAAGAAATCTACCAGAGGGCATAAACTGCCAAACTCAGAGGAGAGAAAACCTGGAGCAGAATATGAAAAAAGAACCCTGTAACTGAATAGTACACTGAACCAGCTTTCCGAAGATATCTCGTTTGCCAAAAACAAAGTCCGGATGAGCCAGATATGACTCCCGGAAGGCAAAAAAAGACATCGGACTTCAAAAGCAAAAAACACTATCAAAATGGCAGAACCCAAAAACTCGACCTCCATCATCATAAAGTGCTCGGAAAGAGCTTTCCGACGGTATATGGAAGTCGAAAAAAGACCCCCGGATGCTCAAGATAGAGCAAAAAAAGCCCAGGTACCTCCAAAAACCCAAAAAAGGTCAAAAATAAGCCCCAGGGGCTAAAAAAATGGGTCCCCGGGTGCATGGCGCGCGCCAGGGGCTGGGTCGCAGCCCCTGGTCGCCATATGAGCAGCTGCTCTGCGAAATAGGCTCGCGGGGGCTAAAGCCGGCTGAGCGGCGCGAGCAGGCGGAGGCACCGGGAGGTGGTGGGGTCCGGGAGGCCGCTGGTGGTGGCGCTGGCGTCGGCGGGGCTGTGTGCGCCGGGTGGAGCGGCGCGGTCCGGTGGCGGGGGCTGGCGAGACAGGGCGGCGGCCGGGCGCTAGCCGGAGCGGTGGTGCGCCGGTGGCGCCTTTCCTCTAACACTGCGCGCGTTTATTTAAACGTAAAAAATATTTAACAAATGATGTTTTTAATTTTTTTTTTATTTGCGTGTCTGTACGGCCCTTAGGAGGCCAAAAAAATTTGTCAGATGCCCTGGTGTCCAAAATGGACATGCCTTATATGGATTCTGGGGTTTTTGGGCCTTCTGGATGCAACCGTGAGGTCGGTTTTGGTCCAAAGTGCCTCAAAAATAAAGACCCCCCAGAACCAATGAAAAAAGTCAGGAAAACCTCTGAAAACTTCAAACCCTCACTTGCTTCAACAGAGAACGAACAGCCGGTTGCAGGAGAGCTCTGATACCATGTTATATTTGATAAATGCAAATCTACCCAAGATCACCTGCATGCAAACCTGTCACGAGAAGAAGCAAGAAACAGTAGACAGAAGAAGAATCTATGGCGGCCAAAAGGCCAGAGACAGGAAAAAAATGTTGAAAGAAATAACTTCTATATTATCAACAATGAAATGATTACAATCTCCGTTAATGAAATACAAAGCGGTGATTCCTTATAAAGGATACCACGAAACCCTAAAGGAAACCCTAAAGAATTATAAGCGCTGCCTAAGTGAAACTTAAGCCTAGAGAATAATAGACTAATAATTAAATGATTTAATTATTAGTTATTATATGACTACTCTAACAGAAGGCACAATATGGTGAGTGCCTTGGGGAGGTTACTATCCTCCTTACACTTGGATTATCATGCTTTCGGGGTGAACTGGGTAGCTTCTATTCTAAGGTTCTTAGTAAGGGTCTCTGTTTGAATATATCCTTTGTGTCCTCGCAAGCGCGATTGATACCAGTAGCCCCATAGTGCACCTTGACACTAGTCATGTAAACATGATTGATACTATAAGACCCTACTATGTGTTAGGTGAGAGTTGAGTATAAGGGAGAGCCGAGCATAAGCTCAAATGGTATCTGACTTTTGATGCTTTGGCCCCAAGAAGAAAAATTGATTAAGTTGAGTTGGAGTGGTGTGGCTCACACCTCGTTCTCATGTAGATTGTTCTCGAAAGATTTTTACCTTAATCGACAGACCCAACTAAAGGATTTACTTGAAAGAATGGATTGGAAATGAAAGGAGTCTGGATTTCTGATTTTCCCACAAGGAGAAAAGAGCATACTCTCATATCCAATGTTGTTTTCTCCCAAACACATCAAGAATATTGTTCATTCCTAAGGTTCCTTTCTAAGTGAAATATCAAATGAGTAAGTTTTTTATTCTCTCATAAAAGACAAGAACATACTCTCCTATCACTTAATAAGACAGTACAAGTGAAAATTTGTTAATGTGCCTAACAAAAACACAATGTTTGTTTGTATCTCTTAGGCAACCTGTAAGACAAAAGATGAGTAGTTTGGTGCTTGTCAATGTCTTCTACCAACGCCTTGTAACTCAAAATGTTAGTAGTTTGTAATGTAATCTTCAGATTCAAGGTGCTGCAAAAAACCCAGGTGAATTAGTAACACAAAAGCTTACTAGAAAATGAAAATGTTTTATTATAGAGCACAGATGAGAGTTCCAAGTCACATATGACAATCTACACAGACAAAAGTCAAAAAGCGTGGATGACTGTCAGAGAGAACAGATGATGACCTATGTAGACAAAAGTTAGCAGGAACAGATGACAGTAAAAAATGCAGATGAATATTAGAGAGAGAAGATGACAATCAGTGAAAAACTCAGAAAATAGTATACCTGACAGCATGATCCTCGAGGAATGCAGAGGACAAAACCCAAGCACATACGACAATCAGTGAAAAGCTCAAAAAATAGTATACATGAAAGCATGATCCTTGAGGAACGCAGATGACCAAACCTAGGAACAAACGATGATCTGCGGAGACAAAAGTCAACCTCCACATATAAGAGTTTAAAAACTAAAGTTAGTCTATTGTGATTAAAAGGAAGTTTTTAAAAAATATTGCCAACACTTAACTCTGTAAAATTATAGTTATGACAGAAACCCAAGAGAAACATTAAAAATTTCAAGTCTTTTAAAGCAAGGCAAAGACGACGATCTCTGCAGATGACTGTTATGCATAGACAACCATTCCAGTTCAGAGATGACTCTATGTGAAATTGCAGACAACAAAGCGTGTCTAGTTCTAGGAAATGGTAGAAAGTTTGAAACATTTCTTAAATTTCAGGGATGTGGGTCCCAACGGGCATACCAAAATGTGTATGATGAAAACCTACCAGTGGGGAGAAATCTCAGACATGCAAACGTTAGATATGTAAATAATTTATAATCTAACATGTTCATAAACTTGAAACTACATAAAGTTTTCCACCATAACCTCTGATGAGAAAAACAATTGCACCCAAGCCTTTTTTATTTGCTCTTAGAAAGGGTTGCGCGTGTGCTCTCCCAACGTAATATATTAATCCCATTTCATTGAATGATAAAATAATAAATACAAACTAGATGCAAGCAAGATGCAATGATATTGACTAACCCAAGAAATAGTTATGGAGAACTAGTTTCAAGCATTCAATGTATGAGATGGAAGTAGATATGAGCTCTAAATGAAAAGATCTATAATTGAATGCAAACTAAGAATGCAACTACCATGATTTAAATACAACTACCAAACAAGGTTAATATGAAAATATCTAAATGCAATACAAGAGAACTCTAAACATAAACTAGCATGATAACTCTAATGCAAGAATAATCGATGATTTACTCTTCGCAAGGCTCGTATTTATAAGATTTTGGAGAGCTTGGGTGAGGTGGATCACAAGTGGCATCCAAATAGGTGCCACATGAAGGACACATGAGCCATGTAAGAGTTCAAGTTTTCTCACACATGTGAGCAACTTGAGATGTGATGGGTCAATGTGTACTTCAAGTACACATGTAAGATATCTTGTCATAGATGTCCTAAACTTGGTCAAATGAAGCATTTTTGGCAATTGTAAAAGGGTGTCATCAAGGTTGCAAGAAACCTTGCTTAGGCATTTATAGAATTTTTTGAAAAGATAATTTTTAGAAATTTGATCACATGTGTGAGCAAATAATTAGGAATAATGGGTGTAGGAACCCAAAAATTAGCCTAATTAACCTTAGCTAATTAGAAAATAGGTTTATTTGTTGAGAGTGAGGTGGGGTAGGGTAATATATAGGTTTAGATTTAGGATAATCTAAATTAAATTTAGACTAGTCATGGTTTAGGATAATTTTAGAATGTGAGGGGAATAAATAAATTGAAAATTTATTTAAAAGAGGAATTTAATGGAGGAAAGGTAATAAATAAAACTTAATACACTTAAGAGTGAGGTATTTAAATTATATTTAAATACTATAGAAAATGAGCCAAATTTAATTAAATATGTAGGAGAATATAGCAAATATAATTAATAATTATAATGTTAAAGGGACAATTTTAGGAATCTACATATCCTTATAGGTAGCTCTCTCTCTATGATTCAGGGTGTTCAGTGACCATGAATGGAGTATTCCACATTAGTGTAGCTCTCTCTCCCTTTGTCCTCCAATCTGGCATTCCACATTAAAACAACATCATCAATCTCAAAACTTCTTGCAGTTGTCTTCTTATCATACAAATTTTTGACCTGCAACTGGAACTTTGCATTTTTGCATGGGCATCTCTTATATCCTCATCCAGCTACATTAAATCATCCATCCTCAACTGTATATCATCCTCAATCTCATCATCATAAGTCTGGAAAAACTTATACATCTTCTTCAAGTTATTTGGGGGCAACCTTGCCTGTATTTCATATACTAGGTCAAAATGTGCACATCCTAGAACAACAAATCTTAGTTTTGAGTCCCAAGCCTTCTTGTTCTTGTCTAAAATCCTCTTGATAATTTTCATCAAGAACTTGTTGCTTGATTTAGCTTGCCCATTTCCTTGTGGATGGTAGGATGATGAATAAGATGTTTGAATGTCATATTTGTTTCAAAAATCTACATATTCTTCTGATATGAATCACATTGTATTATCTAATACAATTCTCTTTGGGAATCCTTATCTTGTCAATATGTTATTGATCAGGAAATCAATCACCACCATGCTTGTTGCTCTTTTGGTTGAAATCGCCTCCACCTACTTTTTGAAATAATTTGTGGAAACCAAGATCCATGAATAACCAGTACTGGATTTACTTGCAATCTCTTCAATAAAATCTATGCCCGATTACTGAAAAGGACCCTGAACCTCAACTGGTTTTAATGGAAATTTTCCTGATAACTTGAGCTTCCCAGAAAACCACTGGCATGCATCACACTTTTTGACCAACTAATGTGCATCTTTAAAAATAGTAGGCCACCAAAACCTAGCCCTCAAGCTTTTATGTGTAATTTTTTTGGTCATATAATGCCCTCCACAAACCCCATTGTGCATCTCTACTAACAAATTCTCATATTGGCTTTGGTCTACACAATTCAAAATCACACCATCAATATTTCTCCATCAAAATTTTCCACCCACTATGACATACTTGATTGCATGCAGTTTGAGTGTATTTTTCTTATTATCATCCATTCCTTTATGGCATTTCATTTTTTGCAGGTAATGGATCACATCTGAGTACCACTCACAAAAATCCATATCACAAAGATATGATTTGTGCTCTTCTTCTACTTGGTTTATTTGATTAGCTTCAAGATTTCTTTGAGCCATGAGTTTTTTCTAATCATTGTCCTCTTACTAGCTTGGTAATCTAAATTTCAATATTAAATTCTTGGATCTTGTTGATCCACCTACATCTTCTTCTTGAGACCTCCTGCTATGTGAAAATGTCCTTGATAGCTATCCTAGGCATATAAGAAACAATTATTGCTCCACCCAAATAGAATATTAATGCTTTGACTGCCTTAACTAATGTATAAGATTATTTTTCATTCAGCTCATATTTTAACTCAATAGCTTGGAATGATTTACTAAAATATGCAATGGGTTGTTAAAAAGCCTGAGTTCTTTAATAATAATATTGTTGCAATAGTATGGAAAGGTGAAAATGAGAATATTTGCTTTGGTTTTGTATAATCAAGTTCTACAAAATTGGAGCATCCTTGATGGATTGTTTTATTTCTTCAAATGTCACACTTGACTCTCCTTCCCAACCTATCTTAGCACCCTTTTTCAGCATCTTAGAAATGGGCATGCTAATCTCAAAAAAAATTGTTACAAATCTCCTTAAGAAGTTGATTTGCCCAAAAAATGATTGGATTCCTTTCACAGTCCTAGGCTTGCGTAATTTGTCTATTGTTTCCAATCTTTCAGGATCTGATCTCATCCCATCCTTGGATATAATATGGCCAATCAACTTACCCTGTGTTACCCCAAATTCACATTTATTAGGGTTTAAGGAGACACCATAATCTATAGATTTAATAAAAATCTTCTCAAGATGACCACAATGTTGATCCTCTTTTTTAGAGTAGACTGTTAGATCATCTTGGTACATAGCCATAAACACATCAATAAAATCTGAGAATGCAACATCCATATCTCTTTGAAATGTTGCCCCTACATTTGTTAACCCAAAAAGAATTCTTACATAAACATAAGTTCCCCAAGGCATTGTAAATGTTGTTTTGAACTATTCTGATTCCTTAACCATAACTTGGTTATACCCACAAAATCCATCCATCATGGACATGACTTCACATCTTGTGACCTTTTGTAACATTACTTCCATATTGGGAAAACCATAATTATCTTTCAATGAAGATATGTTCATATTTATGAAATCTACACACAATCTTATATCTCCATTCTTTTTTCTTACAAGAACCAAATTGGAAACCCATGATAAATGTCTAATGGCCTTTATAATTCCAACATCCCTTAGTTTCATCAATTCTTCCTGCATTTTTTGTGCTAAGGTAGGGTTAATAGGTCTTTTCTTCTTCCTGAAAAGTTTTGGATTTTCCTTCAAGGGAATTACATGTTGGAATAAATCCTCTTTGTAGGCCTTTAGGTCATCATATGACCAAGAAAAGACATGTCAATACTTAATATATAAATCATCATTTTTCTCACCTTAGGTAACATCTTCTTACCAATATATACCTTTTATGGTGCTTCTTGTGTTCCACGATTAATCTCTTCTTAATCATCAGGATTTGTGGCAGTATTTGCAACTTTTGCCTTATCCTGATTGTAAAAAACTCTCTCTAAAACAACCAAACCTTCTGGAACCTTATTTTTCTTCAGTTGAATCACCTCATTTCCAAAAAAAATCTCTTTCCCATCTATTGTCTCAACAAAATAATTAAAACCAATCTCCTGACCATCATACTCATCTTCACAATTTAGAAATCTCAAAATATCATTGTCGTCATTGAAAACCTGCCAGCTCTCAATATTGTTAGGGACTGATGGTCTAGTTTGTAGTTCAACTTTTGAAATCCCAGCAAAAGTAACATCATCTAGCTTCAAAGAAATGTTAGCCAGTAAATTTTTCATTCTATTGTGTCTTATTTCCATCCAATCAATCTCAAATGCATCAAAATATTCTATCTCATCCCAGACTGCATTTCTATATTGTTTCAGTATTTTATTTTTTGATGCATACTTTGATCTTACTTGAGATATGACCAGCTCTGAATCTCCAATAACTATAAGATTCATTATGTCATGTTTCTCTGCAAGTCTCAACCCCAATAGCAATGTTATATACTCTACTATATTATTGGTACATGTAAAAGACAGAGTAAAAGAAAAATTGAATATTTTTCCATGGGGTGACACCAACAGTTATATCCATGCACTTGAACCTTCCTCTGAACAGGCTCCATCAAAATACATGGTCCAAAGGTTCTTATCATCTGACAACTTTTTCACTTCTTCATCTAGTGGTGTAGGTTGATCATTTTTTCTCTCAGGAAATCTTCAACTCTGAATGCATTTATATCAGTGTCAATGAAACAAGCCATGTTTTCATCAAGGTCTTGTTCAATCATATGTGACACTCTTGGCTCTCTTTCAATCTTGACATGCTCACCATCAATATAGAAAGTTTCATAAGAGAGATCACACTGCAGACTCCCTCCCATAGAAGCATTCTATTTTCTTGACAATAACATACAATAATGAGGAAGGATATCTACAACTAAAACACTCATGGTTAAATCCTTGTCAGGAAATTTTGCCAGTTTGTAAGGCAATTCCCTTATAGTACCTATCATAGACACCTCTCTTGAATCCAAAGCACAACACCTACCTTGGGTAGTTTCAACATTCAAACCAAAGGATTTCATTAATTTCACTGGCATCACGGTATTTGAGGCTCCAGAATCTATCATTCAACTTTTTAATGTCTTTCCATTGATAATAACACTTAAGAAGAATGGGTCAATACTTCCTAAGCATGCATTCACAGTATTATCAAGATACATTTTGGGAATATGTGAATCAATTCCCTCTAGTTCCTTATTCTTTCTCTCTTCTTTATTTCCCTCTCCCTTTACATTTTGAGAATCATCTAAATTCTCAATGTTAACAGATGAAGCACTTTTAACCCAAGCCATAGCCTTCTCTTTATGTTCATTAATTCTCATCATCTCTAGTAAAGGAACTTTAACAATAATTTGAGAAAGAAATTGTAGCATATCTACAGGTGTGTAATTTGGTAGATCAAAGTACATACCTAGTTTCTCCTCATTTTTCTTTGATTTGTTTCTTTCTACATTTTGTTTGTGCTTCGAGTCCTCTCCCGTAGGCTTAGCATACTTTTCATTTACTTTTATCTTCACTTTTGGTGAATAAAATTCATGATTTGGCTTTGAGCCCTTTGCCTTCTTAGACCATACTTTACCTTTGACCTCTTTGACCTTGACTACATCCTTCTCTTTATCTTTCTTTACCTCCTTAGCTTGATTTTTTAGTTCTTTATTGAACATACCAGAAGGCTTCCCTTGCTCTTCACTCACTGTCCTATTTCTAAGTTGGTAATTTCTTTTGACCTAAGAAACCATAGCAACAGTTATTTCAAAAATTTATTCGTCAGAAGGCCTTCTCAAAGACACTGGGTCTCTACCTAGTTCAACATTACATAATTTATCATCAATAGTGCACTCCACATCATAAATAACTTGTTGATAAGATACAACTCTCAGCTTTTGAGCATCAACATCCAAGTCCTAAGATCCATTATCAGAAATATTTTTTCTTCTCCAAGATAATCATTATCCATCAAACAGTCTACATCATTTTCTACAATTGTTTCTCCTTCTTGATCATATTGTTCTTCTTCTTCAGTAGAAATAAATTGTGCAACGACAGAATATTCAGGTGAATGAGGTGATTGGAAGGTCATACACCAAGGTATATCTTCAATAACATTTACAGAATTCTTATACAAAGGATTAGGAGTTTGTTTTTCTTACTTATCTTTTTGATGTTGATGAACAAGTTTTTCATCCTTCCATTGAGTATTGTAAGGATAATTTTGCAATCTAGGAGGTGTATTAAATTTGTTGAATATTGATTTTCATATCCAATGCTTTTATCATTTTTAGCAGTATTAAGCTTCATATCCTTCAGGTTATTGAGAACTTTATCAAATTTGTTTTCATCTTTAGGATTTGAGCCTAAAGACCTTTTTACTTCTTTCTTTGATTTGTAAAACAATTTAGGATCTTCTCTTCTTCCTAGCTTTCCAGAAGATCTTCTGTTGCTTTCAATATTAATGGTCATCCTAAATGCATCCCTCAAAATATGAGGGTCTTTATCTCTAAGGAGATATGCCATCTTTGCATCAAATGTATTGAAATAAGTTGTCAGGCATACATTCTCTTCCAAGCTCAAAACCTGAAACAACTTATGCATAGCCTTCTGAAATCTTGTGTTGAAATCAATCATTTCTTCATTCGATTCCTTCTTAATGTTGTTAAATTTATTACACATGAAACTAGCATTGGTCTTATCACCATATTTCTCATTGAAACATTTTTCAAACTCTTTCCAAGAACCAATGCTTGCAGTAGGTAATCCTCTACACCAATCTATAACATCTTTTATTAGAGATTGTAAAAATAATTTCATTACTATATCCTCATCCTCAACCTTATAATCATTAATTTTGTTAGTGAAAGCTCTTAGATTTTCTTCCCATGTTATAGCATTATTTCTTGCAAACTTTCTTATCTTATCTCTCAATTCATTTGGAATTGGGCTAGGATAACCATGAATTCCATCAAAGAATAACTGTCTATATCTTTCCAACTAAATAGGCCTCCTCTGAAATTGTCTTCCAGCTGCTTGACCACTAGTACTTGTTCTAGTGCTTGTCCCATTTTTTTGTCTATGTGAACCCTGAGGTTGATTCATACCTTGGGCTTCAACTTCGGTTCCTTTCCCTATGTTTACAACTCTTGTATTAGGGGTTTCTTGATTACTTTGGGCCATAGTATTTGTTCCAATATTATGTTGTGCTATTTGGCCTAAACTAGAAATACCTTGAACATTAGATGGACCAGCAGGTGTAATATCTAAAATGTGGCATAAGAAATGGAAGATGAGATGGATGTTACATTTGAAATTAGAATGTTTATTGAAATGTGAGGGGAAGATAAAATGTTTCTTTTAACCTCAAAAACACAAAGGAAGGATCCAAATTGATTAAGCCCAAAGGAAGAATCAATGCATAAATGAATCAATCTATTGGAAATGAGAGAAAAGAGGAAAACCTTAGATTTTGTTTATAGAAAAGAATGTGTGATAGATCTAGAAAGATTGAAATGAATAGGAAGAAATTACTAACCTTGAAATGTTACAGATCTAAAGAATGCTATTTTTAGGGGTCTGCACTGAGTTTCTTGAAAATCTGCAACCAGATCTAGAACAAAAATGCAGAGATGAACAAAACCCATAAATCTTTTTCCAATCCAACATAGTTCTGATTTTGACCCTCAAATCAATGTCACCATTGACCAAGAATTTCCGATTCCAATCAAGGGAATAATCAACCTAAAAAGTCTCCGACAGAAAATCTGTTTCCGGATCCCGATAGTTTGCCAAAAAGGGTATCCAAATCTGCACTCTGATCTGTTGTTCTGAACCTGTACCTGCAAGAAAAATGGAATGTTTGTTGGGGGGAGAGGTTTGCCTTAGTCAAAGCTTGATTTAGGAATTAACCTTGAAATCAATAATTGTAATAAAGAATGCTAGCAAGTAGTAGAAGTAAATCTAATAATGAAGCTATCATATTCAATAGATATGCAATTGTATTTTGAATGTAAACAAGTATGTAAATATGAAATATTGGACTCAATAATAGAAACTATAAACCTCCATGATTGTATACTTGGGATCCACCTTGAAGAGAGAATGAATGAATCTTGAGGATGTGTTAGTAATAACTGAGAAGGGGGGGTGAATCAGTGTCCTCAAAAATCAATCCTTAAATCAACCCTTTAAAAATTATTACCACTGTTGAGCCTCTAGTTATATTCAGTCCTACAAGATCAATGCCTTGAAATACTTATAGCAAATTACTATTTGTCAATTTTCTTTGTAAATCCTTCTTCTGTATGGTTACCAATAAGCAGTCTTCTATTTACCGAAACACAGTAAATAGCTAGAGTATACTGATCAATCCAGAATAACTTTATGTGAAATGCAAAACAATCAAGTAATGAAATATAAACACATAACACATGGATTTTTAACGTGGAAGCCCTGTTATGGGAAAAAACACTGGGACCGGTACCCTAAATTTTCACTCTTCTGAAGTAAGCTCGGTTAAGAGCCAACCTTGTTAAAGGTTACAAACACACTGTTAGGTGTGACCTTGTTAGAGGATTTAAAGGATATTTTGTCACTTAGTATCTAGCATCTAATGCTACCATCCTTAATCAAACACTCACTTGGCTTGTCAATAGGTATCGGTCATATCCAATGCTACTTTCTATGATCAAACTTTTTGATACTTCTTTGGATGTATCTCAATTACAAAAGACTTTTAAGTCCTGCTCGGCTAAGAGACTTGATGCTTCAATGGTTAAACTGAAACACTAAAGTGATTTGTTCACACATACAACTTGACTTGCAGAATTTTAGATCTATTCTAAGTGCATTACCTTTCTGATCAATATAGTCAATTCAATACCTTTTCTCCACACTGTTATGAACTGTGATGTTGTCTCACTGTCATCGGTGTCTGCAAAATCTATCTCTTTCCTCAGCTTGTTGATTGAGTCTAAATAAAGACTTTCTTCTCCTTCGGAATCTCTTCAGCATCTATTTTCTCTTCTCTTCACCCCTCACAATTTGTAATGAATTAGGTTGTCTCTTTATAGACATGATTTCACCGTTTCTTGGCTTTCTTTATTCTTGGCGTGATCCACAATTGTCACCAATTAGATTTAAAGTAAAACTCCATTTTTATGTCGTAGAGATCTTCTTGCCAACTGGACAAAGCAGCTTTAAATCCTTTACTTATCCTCGGCTTTATCTTGTTGATTAAAAAAATGATAAGTATCAGTTAAGTCTATTTTTAGCTCTTGACAACCAAGCATTTTGTCATTTCTTAACTCTCTATTTTGTCGGTCAACACTTCAGTTAGTCATCGGTGATAACTAATTGTTTCGTCAGTGTGACTTTAGTTATCTTAGGGATCTCCATGCATCGGGCAACACTGTAATTCTGTCTGTCGAGTTACTCTGTGCTTTGCTCATCGGGCAAGACTGTGACTTTGCTCATTGGTAATGTTGTGCATTTTCTCATTGGGTAACACTATGACTTTTCTCTTTTACTTTGTCTATCGGTGTGCACTCTGTCGGTGTATACAGTCACTTTGTAAATACTTGACTTATATGCATTACTGATAGCATAGCCTTTGATTCATTAGTTCTTTAAATTCTTTGGCAGTATGTCCATGGCCATACAAATTATATCAAGTTGACATCAATGACAATACAATACATTAACTGATTTAATGTCTTGCATGATCATCAACTTAATATCCTCAAACATTCAATCAGTTATAGTTCATCAATCTCTCCCTTTGGCATTGATGGCAACACACTACATTATCACACTATATTATTACTAATACAATATGAAATATAGCATTTGATTTTCATCAAACTACCAATCTTATGTACTATAACCGATACAAATATATGGTCCTTGGTAAGCTTCTCATAGCTTAGATTTGATTCTTACAACTTTCTCTCTATCTTCAATCCCTTCACTAGATAGATGTAGAATCTTTCTTTCTCTGATGTGATGTGTTCTTCTCCTATGTCAAACTCTCTCCCTATGACTGTTCTCTTTTTCTTTTGATGTCTCTTTTCAGTAATTCTCTTCCTTTGTATGTACTCTCCCTTTCTTGTTACATCTCTCCCTTCAGATAATGTGATGGATATAATCTCTTCCTGATGTATAATCTCTCCCTGATGTATAATCTCTCTCTTTGACAGAAATGTCAAACAAATATTTTTGACAGTAATTCCAAACAAATCCTCTCTATCCATAATATGCTCCTTGAATTTCCCAATCCATCGGTAATACAATAACTTTGATGCTCGGAGTAGATAAATACCTTGTTGTGTATATATTTATCTTTGAATTCCATCTCTTTGCTTGCATCAACATGAATGATATTCTGATAATATATAGGCTGATGCAACCTTCTATTCATTTTAATGACCAGTAGACAAGGGTTGGACCACTGGTCTCTTTCTCAAGTACTCAAATCCATCCTTGGGCAGTGGCTAGGTGAATATATCCACCAATTGTTCTTTTGATTGCACATACTCAAGTACCACCTCCTTTTCTTGAACTTGTTCTCTCAAATAATGATACTTGATGGCAATATGCTTTGTTTTAGCATGCATGACTGGATTCTTGGAAATGTTTATTGCACTTTTATTGTCACAATAGATAATTACTCATTCAATAATTTTCATATGCATACCTTCTAGTAACTGTTTGATCCATGTAATATTTGAGCAGTTTGTAGCAGCAGCAACATACTCTGCTTTAGCAGTAGACTGAGAGATGCATCCTTGTTTCTTGCTGATATGTGTGACAAGTGTGTCACCCTTAAATAATGCTCCTCCAGTTGTGCTCTTCCAGTCATCAATATTTCCAGTGCAATCAGCGTCGGTAAATACCTTAAGTTCAAATTTCCCTTCTCTTCTATACCATAAGCCATATTCCTCTATTCTTCAGATATCTTAAGATTCTTTTCACAGCAGTCAGATGTGATTCCCTGGGATTAGCAAAACATCTTGCAACTATTCCTATTGCATGTACAATATATGGTCTAGTATGTACAACATACATGAGTTTTCCAATCATTGATCTATACAAAGTATGACTTACCTCTGATGACTTGTCCTCCTTTGTTAGCTTACATCCAGTTGCCATCGGTGTTCCAACTGGTTTGGAATCTTCCATCTTTAATATTTTCAGCACTTCCTTGATGTATTTTGATTGTGTAATGAAAATGCCTTCATCTTGTTGCATGATCTGTAGACCAAGAAATAACTTGATCTCTCCAAACATAGACATCTCAAATTCTTTGCTCATTTCATTTGCAAATGATTTGCATAGCATATCATTGCCTCCAAATATGATGTCATCAACAAATATCTCAACAATCAAAATCTTAGCATCAGTATCTTCCTGCAAATAAAGATTAATATTTTCACTAGTCCTTACAAATCCAATACTTATAAGATAGGAATGAAGTCTTTCATACTAGGCTCGAGGTGCTTGTTTCAATCCATACAAGTCTTTGTGTAGTCTACATACCATGTCCCTCTTGTCTGGATCAAGAAACCCTTCTAGTTGTTCAATGTATACCTCTTCTTCAAGTATTCTATTTAGGAATGCAGACTTGACATCCATTTGGTATACCTTGAATCCTTTACATGTAGCATAAGCAAGTAATATTCTCACTCCTAGTTTAGAAACGGGTGCAAAGGTCTCTCCATAGTCAATCCCTTCTTCTTGTGCATACCCCTTGTATACTAGTCTTGCTTTATTTCTGGTGAATTCTCCATTCTCATTCAGTTTATTCCTGAATATCCATTTTGTACCAATGACATTCTTCTCATCTGGTCTTGGTACAAGTGTCCATGTCTTGATTTTCTCTATCTTCTCAATCTCCTCATTCCTAGCACTAATCCATTCATCATTATCAAGTGTAGCATTGACAGATTTTGCCTCATAATAACAAATAAGACATCTTGTGTTTAGAGACTTACTTCTAGTTCTCATACCAGCCTTCTTGACTCCAATGATCTGGTTCTGTGGATGGTTCCTTCTAACATATCTGGCAAGTACAAGTTTAACTCTTTATCTATCATTTTGATCATCATTTTGTCCTTCATTATGTTCTCCATCACTTTGTGCATCATTTTGAGAAATATCCTGATTGTCGGTATTTGCAGCCTGATGCTCGGGTGCAATGATCTATTGCTCGGGAGCTCTACATAGTTTCTCGGGTAGAGTTTTAGGTTCTTCATTGTAAAAAAACCTATTGTAGTCATCTAGTTCTTTTGTGCTTTCCTTTTCATTCTTCTCTGAAAATTCATCTATTTTTACATTTGCAGTTTCAACAATTTTTTTAGAGGCTTTATTGAGACATTTATAAGCCTTGCTCTTAGTGGAATACCCTAGAAAGATTCCTTCAACACTCTTAAATTCAAGTTTTCCTTTTCTATCATCTTTTAAAATATAACATTGACTGCCAAAAATTTTGAAGTAACTTACATTGGGTGTGTAACCATACCATAGCTCATAAGGTGTCTTCTTGGTATCTTTCTTCAATTGTACTTTGTTCAATGTGTAAACAGAAGTACTGACAGCTTCCCTCCAGAAGCTTTGGGTGATTTCTTTCTCTATCATCAGTGTCCTTGCACAATCAACTATAGATTTGCTCCTTCTTTTAGTAATTCCATTCTGTCGTGGTGTTCTCGGTGCAGAGAGTTGTCTTTTGATTCTATGCTCATTACAAAAGTTAGTGAATTCATCTGAAATAAATTCCCCTCCTCTATCTGACCTTAAGCATTTCAATTCTTTACCACTTTCTTTCTCAACCATTTCTTTGTACCATTTAAACATCTTGAATGCTTTAGATTTATCTTTTAGAAACATAACTTTCATCATTTTAGATTAATCATCAACAAAGATAATAAATTATCTATCACCATAATAACTCTTTGTCCTCATGGATCCACAAAGGTCAGTATGGACTAATTCTAGAATTGCATAAGATGTATGGGTTTTGCTTTTGAAACTAGACTTTGTCATCTTACCTTTTTTACAATTCTTATAAATGATATTGTCAGGCTTGGTCATCGTCGGTAAGCCTCTTACATTTCTCTTTTTACTTATCTTTATCATTTTGTCTAAGTTCACATGACACAATCTTTTGTGCCACAGCCATATGTCTTCGTTTCTAGCCATTAAGCAAGTGGTGTCAGTATCATTCAGATAGAATAAGTTACCTTTTGTCTTCTCACCGGTTCCAATCAGATTTCCTGATTCATTGAAGATCTTTGCCTTCTTATTTTCAAATTCTAACCTTTGACCCAAATTATTCAACTGAGAAACACTCAATAGATTATAATTCAATCCTTTTATCCAATAACCATTTTCACATTTTATCAGGTTAATCAACATTATAGTTCCTCTACCTTCAACTGGACAAGGTGTGTCATTACCCATTCTTACTAAATCACCATTATAGTATTCAAAAGTCTCAAACTTTTGTTTTTCACCGGTCATGTGGTGAGTGCAGCCACTATCTATAATCCAGACATCATTTTTACTAACTTTAGATATGAGTGTAGTTTGTACATACCTTTCTTCATCATTATTTGAATCATCTTTTATTGCCACAAACACCATCTCGATGTCTTCATCAGATTCTGTGTCAGTATCATCGTCTTTGCATTTTTCTAGGAAACTGGCCTTCTTTCCTTTGTCCTTATAATCTCGGGTATCTCTTCTTTCTGATTGTCAGTTGCTTCTATAATCACCTCTGTCATACTTCTTTTCAAATGACCTGTCATTACTTATGTCATCTTTTTTTTCTATTCGGACATCTTGCAGCAAAGTGTCCAATCTCTTTACAATTAAAACACACAAGTGGTAATTTACCTTTGTGTTTACCTTTGCCTCTCTACATTCTTCTAGCCATAAGTGTTTCAATTTCATCAAGATCTTCTTCTTCACTTTCACTATCAATATCTTTTTCTCATAGTGTGTTTATGACTTGATTTACTTATTCTCAAAGAAGATTTGAATGCAAACTCTATGTTTGGTAAGACACTATTATCAAAGTTGTTCATCTCAAATGAAATCAATCTTCCAATCAAAATATCTAGAGTAACATTTCTATTTCCTACTGCTCTCATTTCTTGTATGGAAGATACTCTAATAGCATAAGTAGGCAGTAAGGTTCTTCGAATTTTACTTACCACTATATCTTCTTCTAGTACACCTCCAACTCCTTGGATAGCATTGACTACCTCTTTGATTCTTGTGATGTACTATGTGATGTTTTCACCTTCCTTCATTTTGAGATCATCAAACTTTCCTCTAAGGCTTTCTGCCTTGGCCCTCAAAATATTCTTGTCACCACCATGTACAACCATTACTTTTTCCCACATCTACTTTGTAGTTTTGCAAGTTTTGACATCTTCAAACTCAGCATCAGAGAGTGAGGAAGCAAGCTCTATCATCATGCAATTGTGCTCATGCTTCTCTCTCATTTTTTCAACTGTGGGTGCTCCTGTGGGAAACACATATTCGGTATCTAAGTATTGAGTAACATCATTTCCAATACCTGATAAGTGGAGTCTTATTCATTTTTGCCATGAAGCAAAGTTGTCTTTGTTCAAATTGGACACATCTCATCTGTTCATCTTTTGATCTTTAGCTTAGGTTTTAAAACCTTCCTTCTAAGCACACAAGCTCTGATACCAATTTTTAGTAATAACTGAGAGGGGGGTGAATCAGTGCCCTCAAAAATCAATCCTTAAATCAACCCTTTAAAAATTATTACCACTATTGAGCCTCTATTTATATTCAGTCCTACAAGATGAATGCCTTGAAATACTTATAACAAATTACTACTTGTCGAATTGCTTTGTAAATCCTTCTTCTGTATGTTTATAGATAAGCAGTCTTCTATTTACCGAAACACAGTAAATAGCTAGAGTATACCGATCAATCCAGAATAACTTTATGTGAAATGCAAAACAATCAAGTAATGAAACATAAACACATAACACATGGATTTTTAATGTCGAAACCCTGTTAAGGGAAAAACCACTGGGACCGGTACCCGAAATTTTCACTCTTCTGAAGTGAGCTCAGTTAAGAGCCAACCCTGTTAAAGGTTACAAACACACTATTAGGTGTGACCTTGTTAGAGGATTTAAAGGATAGTTTGTCACTTAGTATCTAACATCTAATGCTACCATCCTTGATCAAACACTCACTTGCCCTATCAATAGGTATCGGGCATATCCAATGCTACTTTTTATGATCAAATGTTTCGATACTCCTTGGGATGTATCTCAATTACAAAATACTTTTAAGTCCTAATTGGTTAAGAGACTTGATGCTTCAATGGTTAAACTGAAACACTAAAGTGATATGTTCACACATACAACTTGACTTGCAGATTTTCAAATCTATTGTAAGTGCATTAACTTTCTGATCAATATAGTCAATCAATACATTTTCTCCACATTGTTCTGCTCTATGATGTTGTCTCACTGTTCGTCGGTGTCTGCAGAATCTAGCTCTTTCCTCAGCTTGTTGATCAGGTCTAAATGAAGACTTTCTTCTCCTTTAGAATCTCTTCAGAATCTATTTTCTCTTCTCTTCACCCGTCACAATTTGTAATGAATTGGGTTGTCTCTTTATAGACATGATTTCATCATTTCTTAGCTTTCTTGATTCTTGGCGTGATCCACAATTCTCGCCAATTAGATTTAAATCAAAACTCCAGTTTTACCTCGTAGAGATCTTCTTGCCAACTGGACAAAGCAACTTTAAATCCTTTACTAATCATCGGCTTTATCTTGTCGATTAAAACAATGATAAGTATCAGTTAAGTCTATTTTTAACTCTTGACAGCTAAGCATTTTATCGTTTCTGAACTCTCTGTTCTGTCGGTCAACACTCCAGTTAGTCATCGATGATAACTGACTTTTCCATTGGTGTGACTTTAGTTGTCTTCGGTATGTCTGTCCGTCGGGCAACACTATAATTCTATCTATCGGGTTACTTTATGCTTTGCTTATCGGGAAACACTATGACTTTTCTCATCGGTAATGTTGTGCATTTGCTCGTCAGGTAACACTGTGACTTTTCTCTTTTACTTTGTCCATCGGTGTGCACCCCGTCGGTGTATACAGTCACTTTGTGAATACTTGACTTATAGGCATTACTGATAGCATAGCCTTTGATTCATAAGTTCTTTGAAGTCTTTGGCAATATGTCCATGACCATACAGATTATATCAAGTTGACATCAATAAAAATACAATACATTTACTGATTTAATGCCCTTGCATGATCATCAACTTAACATATTCAAACATTCAATTAGTTATAGTTCACCAGGATGCACAAAGGATCTTGAAGGAAGATCAGACCACCATGATGGATAAATCTAGGGCTTGAATGATGAATCTTGAATTTTTGAACCAAATCCCTTCAAAGGCTTGAAAGATTGAATCCTTGATCTTCAATAGAGAACTTGAATGCTTGAGAACATGTAGAACAATGGATGCTTGAACTTTTTTCTTGATGATGGTTATGCACTTAGTGAGTCTTAGCTTGGCTTCTTCTTTCTTAGAGAGACAGAGAAAATGAGAGGAGAAAACTTCCTTATATATGAAACTAGGGAGCAATATTCTAGAGAGGCCTACATAGGAGAATTAAATTCCAATTAGACCTATACCCCTAGAAGAGGACCTATATTAAATATAATTTAAGAATCATTGCTTCGGAACCCAAAATAACCGACCCGGAAGTGGGAAATGAACTTTTAATGACCTCTGGTAGCCGACAAACTTTCAAACTAGAAAGGGGGACCTAACTCAAAGTCAAGGTCGTCCTTGACCTAGGTCAAGGTCGAGTTCGACCTTGACCCAGGGAGTCAGAACCCCTAGAAAATGTACCAGATGGAATGGATGGTGCTTGGAGAGGCCCAATCAGGATCCTAAATAGAAACTGAAGTAGGAGAGGATGTAGAAATGAGGGGACAATATGATGGTGGTCAAAAACACCCCCTAAGGAGGGATAAACATTCTTAATATAGAAGTGCTTCTATTTTAAGATGATACAATAGGAAATGAGGCATTATTTAATGCTGACATTTTAAGGAAATCAATTTTCCTTTTCAATTCTACATTAGAAGGTGTTGGATTACTGAGAGGGGGTGAATTAGAAAACTATGATACTTTAAACTTAAAAAACTTAAATCTGATTCAACTCGGTAGGATAAACAACAAATAAATCACCAAATGTCTTCAATAACTTAAACACTAACTTGAATAAACATTAAATAACATGCACATGAATGATTCAATACATTTGACACCAGATTTAACAAGGAAACCCAATTTGGAAAAAAAACTCTATGGTAATTGTCACCCACAAATAAAAATACTTTTGAAGTATGCTTAGTTAAAATATTATCTTGTTAAATATTACAATACACATTTGTTAAATGTGACCCTATTATGAGATTTACCTCAGACCCGTTAAGAGCTTCACCCTGTTAGGAGTGGCCTAGTTAGAGGCCTTTGAACACTCTTTTAGAATGTCACCTTTCTCAAGGATTTTACAATAAGATTGTTAAGTCCACTCAGTTAAGAGATTTTTCTATTACAAATGCAAATAAGAAACAATATGTAAAATGATCTGTAAAACTATAAATACCTCTTTCTTGATCAAATCCCTTTATTCTCTCTCTAATTCCTGGCATAAACACTTCATCAATCTCTTCACTTAGACTCAAATTTATCACTTAATTTCTCTTCCCTGCATCACTCAATAGCACTTCAACACTTCAACTTGTCAGCCATTTGTTCTTTGAATTCATCCTTTAAATAGACTTTGTTTTTGCCTCTTAATTTACTTGATTAGGTTTTCCTTCAATCACGCTCAGCCGTTAGATTATATTTTTTAACTAATTCAGTGAAATTGAAACTCAGTTAACCGCTTTGGCATCACCTCGGAACTAGCAATTTTCTTGGAAATAAAACCTTTACTTTTGTCGCTTAATCTATACCATAGATTTCTTCCCTGAATTTTCCCATGCATAGATCTTGTAACCAACTTCCTTTTCATTCTTGGAATCCTCCATATCATTGTAGCATTGCATTAAATGTGTTCTTATCCTTGTTTCTAACATCTGTTATGCTCGGTACTAACTCTTGATTCGGTGACTAAGATGCACTGCATGGTGCTTCAATGTCTCGGTGTCCTGACCGACTTTATAACCCTTTATCGACAAACTCTCTCTACTCGGTAACTTAACTCTTTAGTCTTACTGACTTGCTCATCTTCTTTACCGACTTGATAAAGTAGAAACCAATTATATCAAGATGGTCTTATCATTGTCTGATCTTTATTTATTGCCCAATTAAATCAACTCCAAAAGATATAGAAATTCAATATGAACCAGAAATCAATTTCTTGACATCAATGACAAAATAATAATTGATCTAATTCTTTATACAATCATGTATACCTCTGATCTCATTCTTCATCATCATCTCCATCAGTTGAGTAACAAAAGCTTCTATCTCTATTATATGTAAATCCTTGGCAAGAGTTTCTCTCTCTTTTCTTTCTTTTTCTAATTCAATATATGTCTAGGAAAATCCTTGTCGTAACTGACCTTGATCCTTATGATCATTGATCTTTATTCCAGTTACTTTTAGTTTACCTTTGTCGAAAATGAGTTTATGAGTTTGAACACTTGGTTGAGGATTAATATGATCTATTGTATTTTGTTGATGATTTATTAGTTTTTAAGCTTATCTCTAGAAGTTCCCTCAGATTTCCAATCAAAGATTTCTCTTGCAACAGGGCTCTCAACACTTTCTTTAGGATCCTCTTGATTCATGGCTTTAAGTGTAGCCAATTTTCTTATGAGGCTATCTCTCTCAATAACAACATTGATAATCTCACTCTTTCTCTTTTTCTTTTCTTTTATTAATTCCATTTGTCCTTGGAACTCTCTTCTCTGAAGATTTATGTCTCCAAAAACCTCATTAGGGTATGGTAAAGTTATTTAAGATCTATAAGTATTACCAAGATCAATTAGATCTAGGTCTCCTTATTCCTGAATAGACACATAAGGAAATTCAGCTAGAAAGCCAAGAGGAGGTACACCAATGGTGCTTTCTCTTTGGTGACTTCTACTTCTACTCTGACCTCTTTTCTTTTTTGAATACTGCACTTGGGTTACTTCCTTATTCTAATGTTGTATTTCCTCTTGAATAGGTGTTGTAAATAATGTATCAAAAAATCCCATATGATTTGATTCAGAACTTTTAGAGGATGTTTCATAACTTTAAGGAACAATATGTAAATAAGACTCACTTGCATTCTTAAATCTTGGCTTCCATGATGAGGGAGAATTGTTGGCTTCTACATCTTTTCTTGTATAACATTTCTTCGAGGCTTTAGGAAGCTCACCCTCCAATTTCTCTTCTGGATGTTGCTTCAAAAAATCTCTAATTTTCTTTTCTTTATTCATGGTGAGAAATATTTCAAAATTTGTTAGAAATCTTTAAAATATATGCACTAGTACAGATATCTCAGAGTTGCCACCAAATTAACTTTTGATACCAAATGTTTACAACCATTTTCTAATCTTTAAAGGATACTTGCGAATCCTATTCTTAAATGAATATGCACTCTCACAATTGATCTTAAACACCTTTTATGATAGAAAATATAAACTATTGACATAGATTTGTGGCTCAACCTTCAAATCACAAAAGGACATTGATAACTCTATGCAACTTCACAATGAACGATAACACTGACTATAATTTTTAAAATAAGTTTCCCAATAGAGTCACCATTTTGTTAGTTCCTAAAACAAGTTTTATGCTAAAATAACCACCAAGTTAACCTATCAATCCCTTTTAGATATGCCAACTCTAATTAATGACAATCTCAAGGACAACCTTGACCAATAAAAAATTGCAATCTCAACCGCATGATCAAAATATTCCTTATACTTTCCTTGATTTGTAATTTGTTGATGAAGATAGTGGTGGGTATGTTGTTTTTCCAAGCTCGTGCCTCCATAGGTAACTTCTTCCAGTATGGAAAAAAATGAAACCCAAGCTGTCACATCAAACAATTAACTTGCTAATTGTTTGCCTCTTCATTCCTCATTCAGGTACATCTTAACCTATTCAACAAATTATTCATCTATATCCCAATTGAAAGCAATGAATTCATCGTCATTTTCTCTCTATGGGTTGTACTTAATAGAAACTTGGTTGGCTTCCTTCTCAAAAGTCTCAAAGAATGTGCCAATGCTCATTATTTTGTCCATGCTTCTTTTGGTGGAACCCAAATTTACAGATCAAATTTGCAAATGAAAATAGTTCAGGGAAGTATCCTTTGTATTCATTATTATGTTTATGCTTTCATTTTCTACATGTTCATCTATGCTTTTATTTATTTGTTATGTCTATTTTTATTTCATATATTATATTATTCTTATGTTTTTTGGCCTGCATATTCATATTTAAATTCATAAATGTAGTCATTGTTTTTCTTTTCACGGTCTTTTTATTTAGTTCATACTTTTATGCAGATCCGTCCAACGGTTAAACCTCAGTATAGATCAATGGTTGGTGTATTCCCTTGATCCAAAGATGAATGAACTTTACTCATTAAATCATCACACCCAGCTGACGCGTGTCGGATAAGATCTCGGTTGGGCGGGGTTCAAGGAATTTTATTTTTCATTTAGTGACTTTGAGATTGCTTTAGTCATGTGATCTCATAATTTGACTTAGAGTTAAAGACATGGTTTTCTTTTTTCCTTAGTCGCATTATCGCTAGATGGTCTTGGGGTTAAGTTAAATATTTAGAGATTATACGAGGATCGTTTATTCAGATTAGATATTGTGGTTTGTGCTAAGTCTCGAGACAAAGTCAAAAGTCAACAAAGTTCAAGAAATTACACATGAGCCATTGATTTAGATCAGATCTTGAGAATGGCATGAAGTCTTATGATAAACTCTAGGGTTACAAAATGATCTCACGACTTCAAGCTCCCAGTCAGTCACGTGATCTATAGATTGACTAGGGTTATGATCAAGTCAGATAAAGTTAAAGATAAGTCTGCCAAGTTAAGATCTGATTCATCATTGCAGGTCTAATCCTGTGGTTGGTGTGAAGTCTCGCAATAAACCCTTGGGTTAGCTAATCTTTTAGCGACTCAGAGTTTCTTTTAGTCACTGAATCTCAGAATGAATCATGGTCAAGGAAGTTGAAGTCAATTTCAGTTGAGAGTTAGTTATGGATGAAATCATGGCTATTGATTAGGATCAAATCTTATGGCTTGCGCTAAGTCTTTGAATTAAACCATGGTTAGGCCAGATACTTGGAGATTGAAAGTTTCCCTCAGTCGCGTGATCTCGGAATGGATCAAAGTTACAGTAAGGTTAAGTCAGGATCATTTCAAAGTTTGTAAGGATGAATTATATGTTGTTGATTCGGTTTTAATCTTGTGGTTGTCTCCTAATCTCGCAATCACAAGGGAATATTCTCTATCATTCAGCGACTTGGCACAACCCCTCAGTCGCGTAATCTTGAAAGGAGATGGAATATGCTCTTAAGGTTCAGAGATTTGGTGCAGACTGTGGATGTATTTTTAATCAAATGATTATCTCATGATCTCACAATAAAATGGAATATTCTTCTATGGTCTGGAGATTAAGCGCAGATCATTGATCTTATGTTCGATCTTGTGGTTCTCGTGAAGTCTCGCAACAAACTCAGAGTTAGGAAATGATTTCGTGACTTTGAGACATAAAGGAATTCGGATACCTAGGGTTACAGCTGAGTTGGGGATAAGGTCAAAGACTAAAGAATGTATGCACCCTAAAATGGTCGCCTAGACTATGGGCCCCCATTCATCAATTTATCAAATTCCTGAATCAATGCTTTGCAACATTTTCAATTTATATCAATTTCCTTGATCAAATCCTAATTAATTCAATTATTTCAATATTTCCTAAAGTTTGATCATTTTATCAATTATCTTATTTAATTAAAAGAAAACAATCCCTTTTTATTAAATAAAATAATCTCATTTAATTAAAATCCCTTTTTAATTAAATAATCTTATCTTATTTAATTAAAATCTCTCTTAATTAAATAATATTATCTTATTTAATTAAAATATCACTTTTAATTAAATCAAATAATATTATTTAATTAAAAGAAAATCTCTCTTTTAATTAAATAAAACCCCCACTTAAATCCCTCTTTGTTGAAAAATTAAATAAATTAAATAAAAATAAATAAAGCTCCTTTTTCCTCACACATATTCCTAAGTGGTGGGATTTTTGCCTCTTAATCATAGCCTTTGATTTTGCCTTTTCAAAATATGAGCACATGGATCAACCAAGATTTAATCTCCACCATTGCTCATTTATTTTTGCCTCTTAATCTCCACCGTCCATTGGTCTTTATAAGGAAACATTTCCTTCTCATTTGAGAATCAAGACTTTATGCTATTGTTATGCTGCAGGTTTGAAGAGCAATTTTGAAGGAGAATTTGAGCACTTGAGCTTGGATATAGCAACCTCTCTCTTCCTTTCTTCTTCTTTCATGCCCCCATGGCAATCCATTTAGATTAATTTTTCACTTGCACTTTAGATTAGATTCATGTTTCCTTTCATAGATTAATCTTGCATTTGTATTTCCTTTCATAGAATAATCATGCATTGTTATCATATAGAATAGCCTCCATTTTCATTTTCATGCATACATGATGATCATGGAGACTAGTATCCTTGCTTTTCCTCTTTGAATCTCTTGTTTTATGGTGTACTTGCATGGGCACAAACTAGGTCAATCTGAGGGCCTCCATTACAAACCCTTGCACTCTATGAATAGAGAGATATGAGTCGCCATTCGAGACCTCATTTTTGAGAAATATTGGATATAATGATTCATAGAAGTGTGACACATTTTTAGCACACATTTTTGGCACCCACCGTGGGGCAGATCTAGCCTTATTTTTCATTTCTTGCAAATCTTTTTATTTTTTTGTCCATACGGCTCTGTGACAAAATTTTGCGTGACGTTTTGCAGAAAACGACGTGAATTTTTTCCAATCTATGCAAAAATTTGCGTGATACGTGGATTTTCATCACACGGCCTGTGGCAAATTTTTGCGCGAGATTTAACACTAGGCAGAGATCTATTCTTAATTACTGTATCTTTTTATCTCTCTATTTTCTCCTTTCTGATGCAAAGTTTTGTTGCCTTTGCATTTATTTGCGCAACACAGTGAGAATATTCAAGCAGCTTGTGTCGAATCTTCGCGTGAGAGTTTACATTAGAGATCTATTTTGATTGTTGTTTTCATATATTTGATTCCTAACCACTAATGTTTTCTATTTTCGGTGGTTTCTGATTTGTTGTTGTTGTGTTTGTTGATTACTGATCGTGCGGATACTTTGGACTTGTGTGGGTAAACGACAAAATGCTTGCGTTGCTTTGGATCTGAGGTATTATATTGCATCTCTATAAAATTTGGATTTTGGAAATAAAAATGAACCTCTCATGTGTTTAGCTTGAGTGTTTCTTGCTTTCATAGATCACATTTCCAATTTTTTCTTTAAAGTATGAACCTAGATTTGCTTTCTTGCATATATGTTTCACATAGTAATTAGGCCCTATGAACACTATTTGTGGCGATCTTGAGAGAGTGGGCTTCATTCGATTGTCTTACATGTGAAGCTATTCTTGACGATAGATCCCCTTGTAGGTAGGGAAGGATTTGTTATTATCTCATGGTCCTACTTGGTTTGGTCTTCAACTTTTGATAGTACTTTCTCTGTTTAGATTGGTGGTCATTGTTGTTGACATACAAACCTTGGAAGAGGTGATTTCAAATTAGTGGGTCAATTAATCTTTCTTGCTATGTTTGGGTGAGGTGAAGAGGCTAGAGGATTATTCTCTTTTCCCTTTTGGGAGAATCAGAAACTTGGAACCCTTGAATTTGAACCAATTCCCCATGTGGTTCATATTGTGAGTCTTCCTTGTTAGAGAGGGTTAACCATAGTGGACACTCCCTTTAATGGGTAAACCATGTGGACAGAACCTCAAGAGGTAATAGCCATTTCTACCATGGTAGAAATAACCACTATATAAATTTCCTTGTGGAAGAAATCTCCATAGGTGTGGTTTCTTGTTGGGTTGTCAGATCTCCTCAACAGCTCCTGATTGATTAAATTCTCAGACTATGTCAAAACCTCGATGCGCCGGGATTGGATTTCACCCACTTGATATTGCAAAAGTTGTAGAGTTGACCATTACTACAAACCATAGTGAAACCAATTTTTTCTTTTATAGGACTATGTGTGTAATTTAAAAACATTTTGAGAACATACACAAGTAGAATCTTTAGGGAGTAGAATACTACAAAACTATTCTTGTTCATGTGTAAGGTTGCTTTGTCCCTTGCTCATTGTTTGAAGACATTTGTTTGCTTGGACTCCCTCATTGTTGTCTTGTGTGCCTGATTTATGATAAAATATATTAATGCATCTAGTTGGTCAATTAAAATGAACAAAAACTAAGTTCTGTCTCCTTCCCTCGCGCGAGAAAATTGTTTCTTCACGCGGATTGTTGCGTTTCTTCACGCAATCCGATGAGAATCATCATGCGGTATCCTACCAGTATACTGTATTTTTGGGTTATTCTGTCACACCAATCCAATTTCCTTCACACCAGACTGCATATTTTCTCATGAGCCTATGGTAATCCTCACGCGAGAAGTCATTCCTTCGTGCAAAAATTGTCTTCTATTGCTATTTGATGTCATCTGCCAACTTGCTTGATTGATGTCCTATCATTTTTGGTCTTCCTTGGTTGATCCAGATCAGATTAGGTCACTTACCCCGCTATTAGAAGCTCGTTTACACTTTGGATTCTTGCATTTTGACCTCTTGAACTAGCAACCTTTGATTTCACAAGTGACCTTACTTGGAGTTGGTGAGCTAGAAATCGTCCTTGTTAAGAAGATAAACCTTGAGATTCTTTGATAACATACTTGGACAGTTTTGGTAGTCTCTTGTCCATTCAATTTCATACAAATTTAATTTCAATCAATATAACTTGGGTAAATCATCCTCCTGATCCATATGTGTTAGGGTATTCACCTGTTTATTGGGCACCTATGTGGCAGTGTTGATTTATACCTCTTGCAAAATTCTATCTTACCACCTCTCTTTTGGACAAGTTAATGCCTTTACTATCCTAGTTTGGCACCAACGTTTCTTAGGGTCATCCTATCAGCTATTACCTTTTCTTTCATTCCAGTTACAACAAGATATCAAGTAAATCAAGGAAAACGACCTCAAGTGGTCTTCAACCAATTACCATTAGTTCAAACTCGCCAAAAATGTAAGGAAAAAGAACCCATCTTTGATCAATCACCGAGGAACAACTCAGAAGTGGGGTTTGATTCCAAGAGTCACCTTAGTGAGTTGAGTACCCCCTTAGCATCTTCTCATTGAGATATGGATATGAGTTACACAATGACTCAGAGAGAGAGGGAAGACATGGATAAACGTCTTGATGACATATTTGCGAAGCATAGAGATGATATTTCACTTGGTGGTTCCTCTCATAACAGTTGACCAGCTTCACCCTTTATCTCAACTAGATATATGGATGCACACCAAAGAGCTGAGAGAGGTAAGAGGCAAGCTTACCAAGATGAGAAATCACAACATTAGAACCAAGAGGATGAACTTTATGACACTCATGTAAATGCAACCTATACCAACAACTTGTTTAGAAATTCAAGACCAAGTGCACCGCTCAAAACATCTTCAAGATACACAAGCAAAAGACTTAAGAGGATTGGCAATGAAAAGAAAGCCTTCCTAGATGAACAAGATGAAAAGGAAGAGAAATTTAGACTCCTAGAGTTGGAGAGACAAACTTTGGTGGAAATGGAAAAGAAATCCTTCTAAGAGGAGCAAGATTGACTCTTGGCTCAGCAACTCAATGACCAATTTAACATCTGTGTTAGTGGTGGAAACAACTCTCCCCCATCCACTCCTCCTGAGACTCTATGAAGTGGAAGACATTTAAGAACGCCATCACGATCTCCTAGACCTATAGGAAGAAGGGCTTCAAGACATGATCATTATAGGAGACAAACACCTCCTAGGAACTCAAGACAACCTTCACAACATGCTCGTCATGGTTCACAATATGGGGGTAGTAGCTTGAGTTTTGACCTCACCTCCCAAGACTTCATGAAAATGCAACAAGAGCCACTTTTCCAACACTATGTGGAGAAATATTTAGAGAAAAACAAAGACAAGTTCCTAGAGAGTTTAATCAAAAAGGGTGCTAGAGTCCCCTACAACTTTGATGTGGACAAGAAGATTAAGAAACAAGGTCCATCTCAAGAAGAGGATATCAAACAACTTAAGAGCATGATGGAAAAGATGTTAGCACCGAAGAATTCATTCTCACTGGATTCGATTTTTCCTAAACCTTTTGACAAAAGTGTTAACATGATATATTTCCCTAGAAAGATTGAGATCCCTCAATATGAAAAATATGATGGGAATGGAGATCTACATGATCATGTGCGCCAATTTTATACCACAAGTTTTGAGTTCCATCAAGATGACTCATACCTTATGAGGTTGTTCCCAATGATTCTTAAAGGTCAAGCAATGGAATGGTTCACCAACATAACTCCTCTTATCAAGACTTTCAAAGATCTTGTCCACAGATTTGTTCAACACTTTGCGTACAACATTTCAAGATCTATCACCATGTTGGACTTATGCAACTTAAAGCAAAATCAAGTGGAATCCTTTGTCACTTTCTTGTAAAGTTGGAGACAAAAATTCTCTCGCTACTCTAGAACCATTCCTGAAAAATGAGAAGATTGACATCCTTGTTAGCAACTTGGTTCCCGAAATGAGGTATGAAGTTAGGAAGATGGTTTTTGATTCCTTTGTTACCATGGTTGAAACCACATGTAGGATTGAGGATGTTTTGAAAGAACAAAGAATTTTGACCAAACATGGAAACAAAAACAACAACAATGGTCAAAACAACAACAACTCTAACAAGGATAAAGGGAAGAACCCACACTGGAATAGGAACAAACAAGTGGTCAATGATGGAGTTGTGGACTCCTCTCAACCCAAAGATCAAACGGTGCTCCACTTGTCTAGTTTTGTTCAAGCCATGAAACTCAATGCATCTAATCAACAAGAGAGAAATCCAAGATACCAAGATAGGCCTAAGAAAGAAATACGTCAATTTTCAAAGCTTGGTGACTCATATGAGGATGTCTTGAAAACGCTCATTACTAACAACCTTGCACATCCTCAATATCCTACGAAACATTATATACCTGATGTTAAACCACATTGGTGGGATGAGAAAGCATTTTGCAAGTTTCACAATGGTATTCGACATGACATTGAAAACTGCTACAAACTCAAGCATCTTATTCAAGATCTCATTGAGAATGGAAAAATTAAGATAGATGGATTGAACACCAATGCCGATCATAAGGAATTCAAGGAACCATTGCCCAAATATGAGGAGGGGGAAACCTCTAAAGCTAATAATGGCAAAGTTGAGATCAATTATACTTACACAAATGTGGAGACTACTATCAATATGCTTGAATTTGTGGAAGAAAATTTCAATATGATGAGGGGAAAATATCCCTATGGTTATGATCTAGACGCAGACTCTCCTCCTATCTATGATGAAGAACCTGTTGTGGTGCTAAGGGGTCCTAACTCTAGAGTGTCATTGCAAGCCCTTCAATGTTGTAACACAAAGAAAAGGTCATGTTGTCATTAGAGGACCCAATTCAAGTCAATCAAGTAAACCTAAGCAAGTGGCATCCAATAATGTCACCTTAAGACCAACAGTTAATCCTAAGTCAAAGTATAGTCTTGTTGATCAGTTGCAAAGAACCCCAGCTCAAATTTTGATCTTTGAGTTCTTAGAGTTGTCCCCGAGACACAAGAAAGTCCTTGAGGATTATTTGCACATGACAAACGTCCCCAACAACTGAGATGTCGATCAATTCCAAAACATGGTCAACCACATTGCTAGCCCTCATTGCCTTACCTTTTCGGAGGATGATGATAAAGCTTTTAGCCACCCACACAATCTTGTTCTTCATATTGAGTTCATGATCCACATAACTCGTGTTAGGCGCGTGTTGATAGATGGGGGTGTTGGGCTTAATATTTGTTCCTTTAGTATTTTGAAAGAATTGGGTTATTCTGAGAAAGTCATAGATACTAGGAAAAGGATCACCATCAAAGCCTATGATGAGGCAGAAATAATTTCCAAGGGGCTGGCCATCCTTCCTATTAGGATTGGCCCTGTTGAAAAAGACATTTTATTTCAAATAATTGATGCTAGTCCCCTTGCGTATAATATCTTACTTGGTAGACCGTGGATTCATGATATGCAAGTGGTGTCATCTACCTATCATCAATGTGTTAAGTTCCCCTATAATGGAATAGATATTTGTATACCTGGGGATAACTCTTTATTTGTTAATTCAATTTCAGAAGGAACTCATGTTCCCCTCAATAGAGAAGAAGAAGACTTTGACACAACCTTAGCTAAATGTAAAGACAAGCTTAAGTTGGTAGACCTTGGCATGGCAAGGTATCAACTCAACTCCCTCACAACATTACCAGTTTCACCTCGGTCTTATAGAAAAACTTCACAAGAAAAGAGACCTTCCTCTTCAACTATGACTTTATTTGGCACGTTTGTAGAGTCCTTAGTGCCTATTCAAGATGAGAAAGAAGAGACATTTGTTAGAGACTGGATCTATAGAGGAGAGAAATATATGCACAATGAGAACTTCTCTCCCTCTCCTAAGACTTACGGATGAGGGTAAACTTTTGTCAAACAGATGGGCTATCCTGGACATGGCCCTCTTAATCACAGATTGATGTTAGTGATGAACCTCTTGATCATGCTCTTTTTGGACGCAAGTCTAAGAAGCTGGTTGGCCTAGGATTTGTGAATCACAACAAGCACACTACTCCTATCCTTGATAAGTCGGATAGTGAAAATGAACCAGAATATGTACCTAATTTAACAAATCAGCAAGACATGTGTGAAGATTGGGTCCTTTCCACTAATCTCCTCTGGGGGGGATTCAGATATTTTGGTCGCTCATGCGTCAGTTGCAACATTAGAACAAGATGAATTGAATGTAGAAGATCCTTTCAGAGAACGTCAATGAAAGAATCTTGTTCATTTAATGGAAAGAGAAGGTGCTACTCTTGATGACACTAGACCTTCCACATCACGATGTCCCAAACCTTTATAGTGTAGGCATCCTAGTCGTAGTTCAGACACAAGTTCATATGAGTATGAATGGGACTCCTTCGAGTCTTCCACAGTTAACATGGAAGTTGATGTCATCCACACTTATAGTTCTCAACCTGAGGTAGTTGACGAGTCACGTGTAGGACTAGAGGATTTGAACCCATGTGTTTCCTTAGTGGACAATTCTTCACTTGTTAGGATGAATCTTGATTTGGGTAGCTTAGAAGGATACTTGACAAACTCTGACTCTTTGGTCACTAGTGATAATGTCATTCACATTTATAACCTTGAACCAGTCATTGACTTGCCTCTTGTTTATCCTAATCTCATTGATTAGTCCCAACGCTATCAAGAATCTGAGCTCTTAACATTTCAAAATGATTATGAGATAGCCTATTACCTAAATTATATTGAACCCGTAGTCTCTTCCACCAGTGAACCGACTACCAGAATGACAGAGCCAGACATCAAGTACCTTAGTCACAAGATAAAAATAAAATAAAATAAAAAGCATAGGAGTTCTGATGGTGAAAACCACTGTGTGGCGGTATTAGAACCAAAAAAAGTAAAAAGAAATGACGTATCCAAGGGTGAAAACCTCTCTGAGGTGCCTAAGGATGAGGTACTTGATCGTCTCCCTAGCTACTTTCAAGATAGATCTTCAGTACTTATTGAACCAAAAAAAACAGTCAATTTGGTACAGATGAGGCTCCGCAAATTGTACACTTGGCTGAGCCCTTGTCACCACAAGAAAAAGAAGCCTACACTAAGTTCTTACAGAAAAATAAGATCAACTTTGCATGGACTTATTCAGATATGCCAGGGTTGGACATTAATCTTATCATGCATGAATTTTCCATAGCTCTGGGTGTTAAACCAGTTAAGCAAAAATTGAGAAAGATGCATCCTCACATAGCTCTCCTAGTCAAAGTAGAATTGGAGAAACTCCTTGGTGCAAGATTCATAAGATTTATTGCCTATTCTAAATGGATATCAAACATTGTACCAGTTTCCAAACATGACAAATCCATTCGAGTTTGCACAGATTTTAGAGATGTCAATAGAGCATGCCCAAAGGATGACTTTCCACTTCCCAATATAGACATGATAGTGGATATGACTGCGGGTTATGAGATATATTCCTTGATGGATGGTTTTTCTGGATACAATTAGATTAAGATAGCTCCTGAAGATCAAGAAAAGACTGCATTCACTTGTGCATGGGGTACCTATTGTTGGAACGTTATGCCTTTTGGATTGAAAAACACAGGAGCCACCTATCAACGAGATATGACAACCATTTTTCATGACATGATGCATAAAAGCATGGAATATTATGTGGATGACACCTTGGCCAAGTCTAAACAAAGAGACACGCACTTAGAGGATTTAGAAGTCATTCTAGATCGCATGGAACAATTTCAACTAAGCTTAAATCCTAAAAAGTGTGCATGTGAAGTCACCTCTGGAAAACTACTCGGATTCATCATTATAGCAAAAGGAATAGAGGTAGACCTTGAAAAAGTTCAAGCAATCATAGATATGCCACCTCCTAGAAACATTAGTCAAATGAGGAGTCTTCAGGAACATCTTCTATCTATAAGGAGATTCATTTCACAATTGGCGGATAGAGCTCAACCCTTTAACAAGAACTTACACAAGGGACTTAAATGTGTCTGGAATGAGGATTATCAAAAGAGCATAGATCAAATCAATAAATACTTGGAAAATCCTCCTATTTTAATGCCTCATATTCCAGGGAAACCACTTATTCTATACATTTCAGCGACAGAATCTTCCTTGGGGGCATTACTAGCTCAACTTGATGAAAATGGGAAAGAAAGAGAAATATACTACATTAGTCATACTCTTGTTTCATATGAGTTTAACTACACCAATATTGAGAAAGCTTGCATTGCTGTTGTCTTTGCTTCCCAAAAGTTGCGACATTACATGCTTGCGCACACTATACACCTCATAGAAAAAAATAGATCCACTCAAGTATTTGCTAGGTAAGGCTGCCCTCACAAGTCGACTTGCTAAATGGATGATGATACTTTCAGAATTTGACATAGAGTACATTGAGATTAAAGAAATCAAAGGACAAGCCATAGCAGATCAATTGGCTGACTTCCCAATATAAGATAATGCACCTATTCAAGTTGACTTCCCAGATGAGCACCTCATGTATCTAACTGAAAGAACATGGAAGATGTTCTTTGATGGATCCTTCATGCAAAATGGTTCAGGAGCTGGTGTGTTGTTTATTTCTCCTCATGGGTACACAATTCCTAAGTCTTACAAGTTATTGTTCCCATGTACAAAAAACATTGCTAAGTACAAAGCTTTAAAAAATGGACTTAAGATAGCCATAGAATGGAGAATCACAGAGCTACACATCTATGGGGATTCACAACTGATAATCAACCAAGTTAATGATGAATATCAAACAAAAAATTAGAAACTAGTACCTTACAATAAAATGGTTGATTCCTTGAAATGATACTTCACATTTGTCATGTTTCAGCAAATCCCTAGAATAGAGAACAAAGAAGTTGACGCTATGGCTACACTTGCTTCAATCCTTTAGTTAGAGCAACACGAATCTAGATTTGAATTCCTGGTGGAAGAGCTACATCACCCTATCTATGACTCCCAAGAAAGCCATGTCATTTGTACCCTTGTTGGTCGTGAGTCATCTCGTTATGGGGCCATTTACTCATACCTTCATGATGGCATTATACCTGAAACCTTTAACTCATCTGAACGCAGAAACCTTACCTGAAATGCCTCTCACCATTCCCTTATCATTGTTGATTTGTATAGGAGTGGTCTAGATGGAACACTTCTTAGATGCTTAGAAAAGGAAGAATCTGACCAAGCGTTAGTTGACATCCACGAGGGCATCTCTGGGGGACATTCCAATGGTCTTGCCATGGCCTGACGGTTGCTTAGAGTGGGGTACTATTGGCCTATGATGCAAATTGATGCAGTAGCTTTTGCAAAGTCATGTGAAAAGTGTCAAAAAAATGGTAACTTGATACATGTGCCAGGCGGGGAGCTCATTCCTTCTATATCTCATTGGCCATTTAAGCACTGGGCCTTTGATCTTGTTGAGAAGATTCATCCCAAGTCATCAGGTGGACACAAGTTTATTATCACTACTATTGATTACTTCACTAAATGGGTAGAAGTTGTCCCACTTTCTTTTTCCTCGGGCAAGACAGTCTCTCTATTCATTCTGAACCATATCATCTGTCGATATGGAGTGCCTTCTGAGATTATCACTGACAACAGAGGCCAGTTCAAAAATAAGGACCTTAAACAACTCTGCAAGAAATTCAAGATTAAACAACATTGGTCCTCCATTTACTTCCTACCAGGAAATGGTCAAGCAGAGGCATCAAACAAAACCATTCTTAAAATCTTACATAGAACAGTTTGTAAGAATGGTAGAGATGGGCACTTATAAATAAATCCAACTTTGTGGGCCTCTAGAATGATTATGCATACTCCTACTGGGGCTACTCCTTTTTCCCTTACATATGGTGTTGAGGTAGTGTTACCTTTGGAGGTTGAGATTCCTTCACTTAGAGTTTCCCTCAAAGGCCTAGTTACAAACGAAGACTACCGCGCAATAAGACTTCAAGAGTTAGAACTTCTAGATGAGAAACATCAAGCATCATTTGACCATATGAGGGTTTATCAAAAGAGTATTTCCAAAGCCTTCAACAAAAAGGTTCTCCCTAAAAATTCCAAGTGGGAGATCTTGTCCTACGTGAAAATCCTAAGAATTAACAACATAGAGATCAAAAGGGCAAATTTGAACATAATTGGCTTGGACCTTACATCATTATAGCAGCTTTTGAGTCAGGTGCTTATTTACTGTCTACAGTAGAGGGAGAGAAGCTCCCTAATCCTATCAATGTCTTGCACCTGAAGAAGTTCTATCCATGATGCACATTATGTCTAGGGGCATCCTTTGTACATAATTATTGATCTTAAAAAAATCCAAAAATATATATATTGTCAAAAATTCTAAAAATCAAAAAATTTCCTTAAAAAATGATCATCTTAGTGGAAACCTGGCAATAGGCACTTTGATGTATCTCCAAAAAAATTATATATTCCAAAAATACAAAAAATAAAAAAATTCAAAAAAAATAGAAAAAGTGTCTTGGTGAAAACCTAGAAACAGGTGCCTTGGTAGAAAAAAATTTTAATAAAATCCAAGTGGTGAAAACCTGGAAACAGGCGCTACATGAGGCCTTTGCACCCCAGTTTCTTAGCGCGAGTCCTCGACACTTAGCCTTTATCCATCATGCCTTGTCCTTGTTGCCTTGGTCTGGAATTGGTCTTTGTCTTTGTCTAGGGAGCATACCTATGTTAGCTTTGGTCTTTTGGATGTGTTAGTCTTTAGGACACCTCGCAAACGGTGTTTTTCAACACCACCCCAATTGTATTTTTCAATACAACCCGTGACATCGAGTGTTTTTCAACACTTACCAGTTTGGTCTTACCTAGTTTTGTCATGTGATCTTACCTGCTTGCAAGCATTCGATCCTTATCCTCGAAACTCAGTATCAGTTAACACACTTAAATTTTTAAACACAACACTTAATGCTTGAGCTATGTCATGATTTTTTCTTTGTGTGCTAACTATTATTGATTTCGTTGAGTTTCCTTGTCTAATAAGTCTCTCCGGGATGCATAGCTAGAGGACTTGGGGCATGGGGCATGTTTTTATTTGCTTTCTACTTGTGGGTGTGGTCTTGAAACTCTTGAGTGTCTCTTGTTGTTCCCTTGAAACACTTAGGATATTTGAGGCTTCATCCTTGACTTTTTTGCACAACCATTCTTCTAGTCATCCAGGCATCTATGCCTTCATGCGAGCGTGGTTTTGCTATATTAAATTGGGTAAGCTAACATCGAAGTCATCTTGACCTTTATGTCTTTGATGCTTATGTTAGAATCTTTCCACATTCCAATCTGATATCAATCACATTCATATCTTCATAGTTGCGTTTGTGACTAGTGATGATTGTGTGATTTTCTGATGTCCGTTAATAATGGCTCAATGATGAAAATAAGTTCCTTAACATTCTCTAATGAATGATGAACACAAAGTCCTATGTTACAGTTTCTCTATTGCAAGTACACCTTTGCATTTTCATGTAGCTTGCATTGTTAGACTTCATGTTAGTTTGCATTTTTAGGCTGCATTATGAGTTTGAGAGGGTTTCCTTCATCTTTCTTGTGGACTTTTAATCAACTGTGGTCATGTTGTGATCTTCATTTCCTTATCTTCTTTCATGATCTCAATCAAAATTTTCTATCTTAAATAGTTGATTGATTTTGGGGCATTCTCTTTCTTAAGGCAAATTCTTTTTCGTCTCTCCATTTCTTTTCACCTCTTCCAAACTTCTATCTTCCATTCACTTTCATGCCACTTCTTTTCTTCTTATTCAACCTTGGGGCATAATCTTTCCTACTTGATGATCTACCTTGGTTCTATGATCCTTATATCTTTCATCTTACATCAAGAACCTTATCTTTAGTTTGATTTGATGAAATTTATCAATTTGTTGTTTCTCCTCTATCTCATTTCGATTTCGATCACGAGGGGAAGTACCTATCAAACTTCAATCCTTGATTAAACTTTATCAATCCTATCAATTGCTCCGCTTGGGGCAACCTTGCTTGAGATTCTTATCTTGGACATGTCAATTACCTATTTACAGGGGTGTTGACCTTGTCTTTTTCAATCATCTTATCTTTGTCCTGATGTGTTCTCGTTCGTCCATCACATGTCTGGGTTGTTTTGTGATCCCAAATCGATTTCATGCTTCAATTGCATTCTTTGACTACATGTGTTCCCATAAAGATCACACATTAGTCAAAAAGGGGCAAATGTATGCACCCTAAAATGGTCGCCTGGACTATGGGCCCCCATTCATCAATTTATCAAATTCCTCAATCAAAGTTTTGCAACATTTTCAATTCATATCAATTTCCTTGATCAAATCGTAATTAATTCAATTATTTCAATACTTCCTAAGGTTTGATCATTTCATCAATTATCTTATTTAATTAAAAGAAAACAATCCCTTTTTATTAAATAAAATAATCTCATTTAATTAAAATCCCTTTTTAATTAAATAATCTTATCTTATTTAATTAAAATCTCTCTTAATTAAATAATATGATCTTATTTAATTAAAATATCCCTTTTAATTAAATTAAATAATCTTATTTAATTAAAAGAAAATCCCTCTTTTAATTATATAAAACCCCACTTAAATCCCTCTTTGTTGAAAAAGGAAATAAATTAAATAAAAATAAATAAAGCTCCTTTTTCTTCACACATATTCCTAAGTGGTAGGATTTTTGCCTCTTAATCATAGCCTTTGATTTTGCCTTTTGAAGATATGAGCACATGGATCAACCAAGATTTAATCTCCACCATTGTTCATTTCTTTTTGCCTCGTAATCTCCACCGTCCACTGCTCTTTATAAAGAAACCTCTCCTTCTCCTTTGAGAATCAAGACTTTATGCTATTGTTATGTTGTAGGTTTGGAGAGCAATTTTGGAAGAGAATTTGAGCACTTGAGCTTCGATATTGCAACTTCTCTCTTCTTGTCTTCTTCTTTCATGCCCCCATGGCAATCCATTTAGATTAATTTTGCACTTGCACTTAAGATTAGATTCATGTTTCCTTTCATAGATTAATCTTGCATTTGTATCTTCTTTCATAGAATAATCATGCATTGTTATCATATAGAATAGCTTCCATTTTCATTTCCATCCATACTAGATGATCATGGAGACTAGCATCCTTATTTTTCTTCTTTGAATCTCTCTTTTTATGGTGTACTTCCATGGGCAAAAACTAGGTCAATCTGAGGGCATCCATTACAAACCCTTGCACTCCATGAATAGAGAGCTATGATTTGCCATTCGAGACCTCATTCTTGAGAAATCTTGGATATAATGATTCATAAAAGTGTGACACATTTTTAGCACACAAGGTAAAGATCGAGAAAGTTCCATTTGATCGAGTGATAAGCATAAAGCCTTGAAGACAAGATGCTATAAATCTATCCATTAAGGTATCACGCCTTGAAGACATGTATCCATGGTGGGTTAGGTTGAGCAAAGAAGGAATGAAGTAAAGACCGATAAAGTTCAAATTGATCAGATGGACAACGTAAAGCCTTGAAGCAAAAGTGATCGACATCTAATCATTGAGGCATTGCGCTGAGATGACATCTGGCATTGATGATGTCATGGGTCCTGGATTGAAAAGATAAAGTAAAGACACAATAAGTAAAGGAAATCTGATGATCGGTGTAATCCCTTGATCGACAAGATGAAGATTTTTAAGCTTTAAGGCATCACGCTTAGCCAACACGTGTCCTGGACCCACAAACTCTAAGCAATGTGATCGGTTGTTAAACTGTGGAAAGTATCGATGGCAGGCGTAATGCCTCAAAGCAGAGATGCACGATTTTTATTCATCAAGGCATTACACGATGATTCCACATGTCTTTGATGGATGGAGAAGCACTAAGTTTGCATGACTATATCGATAGGGAGTTATCTTTAATCTTTTATTTCTCTTAATTATATTTTATATCTCTTAGGGTTTTTTATGTATTGTTTGATACGTTGCCGACATGCAGGGTTTTCGAAGGTGGCGAAACATGGACTTAGATGCTGACAGAACAATGTGACCTGGATTAAATATTTAAGGATAATACATATCATGCAGAAGATAAAGGAAATATCAGAGAGTGATTAACGATGTCAACTTCTCTGATCAACATGATGAAGACATTTAACATACCAGAGAGGATATCTATTTGCAGAAGAATAAATATATGGATGAAAGTATGGTTGAAGAACCATAACATTATAACATAGATTCATTATTCTGAATTGACTCTAACAAATCACAAGTGATTCATTAGTGACTATTATCCTTATCTCGTTGGGTCGATAATTGAGTTTCAGACAAGGATGACTAATCATTTTTGAGATGTAATTATAATTGTTCATTTGTTGATCCTAGGATTAGGTATTAGTTATGAACAAACATATTGATCTGAAGGTTGTTCGCATCCTTTGGAGTTGATATAAATAAGGATACCAAGAACAATACAGGGGGGATTAATATTATTATGGACTATAGTCAGATTGGATAGTTTTGATCGACAACTATAACATGAACCTACTTGTATCATTTTTCAGATATCAATAAAGATAATTCCCCTTTTTCTCTCATCTGTGGGAATAGATTCTTTTCCATTTTCAATTAGTCCCTTAGAAAAAATATATAGATTTTCTTCAAAGTGATAGTTTGGTGTAGCATTTTCCCAATTAAATTCATAGTTTCTATTATCAATTGGTCTTTTCATCTTGCATGGTTAAATTCAATTGATTGTGGCCACAATCAATCGGTCTGTCATTTGAAAATTGGTTATCAATTGAGATAACTGTGAATTATCTTAGGTTATATGCTCATTTCATAACACCTTTGAAGTGATATATTTCTTGTAAATTGTCTTTAAGGTTGTACATGGGGTTGGGATGATTTTGACTTTATTGCCCATGACAAAAGAAGGCACTGGTCTATATACATGTTGGATTATGATTATTTAGTTCATTGTTCATAGTTTTGTGATATTATATCCATCTGCACTTTTCAATTCACATTTACATTCACAAACATTCACTTAACATATTAAAGCATTTCAGTTAACATTTTGTGACACGTTGCTTTCAGTAAAGATTTCTTTCAAGTATGTTGCCATATTGTGAGAGAAAGAAGTTTGAAGTACACTTTATCTTCTATAAAAAGCCTTGAGATTTGAAGGATAAATATAAGGTATAGGCCTACCAGCCTTGGTTCTGCAAAGCCAGAATTGTAGAAGGTTTAGCCTTGTCTTAGTTGAAACCTTGTTAGTTGGCCAAATCACTTGGGTTTCCCAGCATTGGATTGGCAAGTCCATAGGAAATCCGATCTATTGATTTGAGCACCAATAGATTAACAACTCTGCTGGGGAATTTTTTAAGGATAGTTTGAAGAACTTTCAAGATCTTTTGTAACAATTTGAAGAATTAAAACTCTACTGGAGACAGGAACCCAGACCGGTGAGCTATTAGTTTCTTTCTAATAAAGGAAGTGGCGACTCTAGTTTTGAAATTCTATAACATATAAGTGATAAATTTATGTTAGGAAGATCTTTAAGACAAGAAAAATTTGTTGATTTGGAACCAACAAGGAACGGTAAAGATTCCAATAAAAAAATGATGTATGGACCACGCATGATATTCCCTGATAGGGATAATCAAGATTTTTCCTGTGAACAATTCCCTAGTTCAAGTCATCATAGTCGTGAGAATAATGATGAGAATTGTAATCCTTGTTTCCAAGTTGATAGGGAAGAACATGAGTCCTAACATGATACAAATTAGAAAATGACTGAAAGAGAAGAAAAGGATAGGAAATGGGATGCTATATTCCATGAAATAGTTAATGCAGGCTCAGGCGATGAAGAAATGGTCAGGGCTCTTAAGAGACAACCAGAGGAGGTATTAAGAAAGATGATAATACAAAGAAGTGCAATCAAATCACCAAAAGATAAAGGAATGACTAAGGATGATAGAAATGGTATATACTACCCTCCTCATAGAAAAAATGGGGGCCTATTTTCAGCAGTGATCATACTAATCCCTTGTTCGAACTAGACAATAGAGGAAGGTATGAGAAAAACAGCAATGGGAATGAAAGAAGTGGTCATTGGGAACAACTAAATAATGGAGAACATCATAACCATGACAATAGAATGAATCCTAATGGATCTAACCAATATGAACATCATGGGCATCAAAATGATGGAAGAATGTATAATAAATATCAAAATAAAAGGGTGCAAAATTATGGCCCAAGAGATTATAATATCAACCCAAATTTTGGACCAAGAATAAATAATCAAGGATTCCAAAATATAAATCATCGCAATCCAAGGCATGGGACAATCAATCAGAATGGAAACAACTATAGAGCCCCAATGGTTTCTGACAGATACAGACAATTAGATTTTTATGGCATAAGGGGATACCCTAATGACATAAAGAATGAATTAAGAAATGCAATTCCAAAGTTTTCAAGGAATGGATCAAAATCAGGTGAGGTACATTGTGTAAATTTTAAGAATGTTATCCAAGAGCTCTATGAATTTAATGAGGATGTATACATGAAACTTTTTGTTTAGTCTCTCATAGAAGATGCAGCAGAATGGTTCAGAAGTTTGCCGAGTGATCCATATCTAGTTGGAATGAATTTGTTAATCAATTCATAGAACAATTTGGTGATCACACTGACACTTCTTTTGCCTCACATGATTTGACAAGTATGAAGAAAAATCAGAATGAATCTATGGCTGAAATCAACAAAAGGTTCAACAAAGTTTTAAATAGGATTCCAAGAGATGTTCAACCTGTCAATGCCTTTCTAATAAATTTGAATATGGGTGCTTTTGATAGCAAGACCAATTATGAAATCATATCTCACAAGTCTTCTAATTTAGCATATGCTCTGAAGATTTCCATAGCTATTGAGAATGATAGGAAGGCATCTAGTATAATTGCTAAGAGGGAGGACACTCAACTGTTCAATCCAAAAGAGCCTAAACAATACAAGGAAGAAGATAAATTAGATAAGCTTATGAATATGGTGAAAAGCCTCCAAATGAATAATGGAAAAGATCATTTTAAGTACAACTAGAGTAATAAAGCACCATACAAAAATGATAGATACAGATTGCAGGACATGCCTTATAACACAGAATGGAAGGATAGGAAACCAGTGAACAAAGAATTGCATACACCTAATCCATTAAGGAAAAACAACCATCTTGTAGAAAGCTATCCTTGGTGTGAAGCCTACACACTACCACATTCTTCTGATCATTGTGTTGTGGCTCAAAGATGGAAACAGGATGAAGATCATAATGATAATCAGAAATCCATAGTGAATAATTTATCTACAGATCCTATGTGAGGATATGATGATTATAGCTCTTCAGACGAATAATACTGCAAGGATGACCTAAATAGAGTATACCCATATGGGGACTATTAGGAGAGTACTCCAAGATTAAGAGAATTAACAGAAGAGGAGAAGGAAGCATACACAATAGCTACAATGGAAGAAGCAAAAAGTAATTATAAGTTTAGGAATAGAACAGTAAATACAGACCAAGTGAAACCTAACCAAAGAACTGATCCAAAGAAGCTGAAGTACAAAAACATTTCTCAAGAGAAACAAGTAGAACCTTAGGACTTTCCAAAAATAGCAAGAGAAAAGTTGGTCAGTAAATTTCTTCCCAATGAATGTTCTTTCATGTCTAATGCATTATCTCAAGTTAAAATATATGTTCCTTTGCTTGAAATAGTTAAAATACATGAATGTAAAAGTGAATCTTTAAAAATATTGTCTAATGTAGGTAATAAGGAAGATCTTAACCCAGAAGTAAATGATCCTCCAGCTATTTATCTAGGAACTACTTTAAACAAATATGGAAATAAAATTGATCCTTTCTATCTTACTCTATCGATAAACAATAGATTGGTAACGAATTGTATGATAGACTCTGGTGCAGCAGTAAATATTATGCCTAATGATGTGATGAAATAATTAGGAATCAATGTTGATACCAAATTTGGTAGATGTTATGCTATGGATAATAGATATGTTCCTATTGTAGGTATAATGAAAAATGTTGAATTTAAATTTCCTACATGTCCTGAAATGTCATATAAAATGGATATTACTGTGGTTGAAATCCCTGCCAATTATGGAATGCTTCTATCTAGACAATGGTCTAGCTTAGTAGGAGGTAGTATTCAATTAGATCTTTCTTATGCTTAAATTCCAGTGAATGGCAGGGATGTAAGAATTGACAAGGAGACTCAAAGTCCATATATTATTGAGGATGTGGATCCAAGCCTGGTTACACATTTTGGCCATTCTGCTATGGATAACTTTCAAGTAAGTATTTCAAAAGATGCAATGAAAAATACTGAACCTATTGAGTTACATGTAGAAGTAAGTAACAATAAAATTTGGAAAATATATTTTGATGGTGCTTGCTGCAGGGATGGTAATGGAGTTGCTGTCATTTTCTTTGCCCCTGATAAGAAAATATTTAAATATTCATTTTTACTAGATTTTGAATGTACTAATAATGTTGCAAAGTATGAAGCTCTACTTTTTGGTTTGAAAATAGCTAGTAAACATGAAATAAAATGTTTAAGTGTCTTTGGGGATTCTGAATTAATTGTTTCTCAAGTTAAAAGTAATTTTTTTGCTAAGCAACCTCTTCTTAAAAGATACAGAAATGAAGTATGGGATTATATAGAATGTTTTGATGCTTTTTCTATTAACTAGATAGATAGATCAGAAAATATTCTTGCAAATTTTATGGCTAATTTGGCATTGAATCATAATGGTAATCCTTGTAAGGACATAGTTCAAGTTGAAGTTAAAACCAGGCCTGCTATATGTGATAACATCAACAACTAAAAAATCTTCAAAGATGACAGCGATATATCAGATTTTTGGCATGTGAGAAAGAGTATGAAGATCAATTGATAGACTTGAATGCTCATGTTGAGATGGGAGATGAGAAAGAAATGTTGTTTAGAAAGGAAGTTATTCAACTAAAAACCAATAAGGTTCCAAAAGGCCTTGTAGCAATGGAGAGATTGTTTGACAATAAAGATTCAAAAATGGACAAGAAAAACACTAATGTCACAATGGATGAAGTAGAAAGGATAAACTTGGGAAATGAAGAAAATCCAAAGGAAGTATTTGTGGGTAAAAGTTTAACCCCCAAGATCAGAGAAGATATCATAAACTATTGAGAAAATATAGGCATGTATTTGCTTGGTCCTATGATGACCTTAAAGCTTACCGAGAGGACCTTTTTCAACATGAGATACCTTTGAAGCCAAATGCCAAACCATTCAGGTAGAGGCAGAGACCAATAAATCCTAGTTTAGCTCCCAAGATGAAAGATGAATTAATCAAAATGAGGGAAGTTGGTATAATAAAGCCGATTAGACACTCAGCATGGGTTTCGAATTTAGTGCCTGCCAGAAAAAAGAATGGTGATATTAAACTTTGTGTAGATTTCAAGAATCTAAATATATCATAATTAAAGGACAATTATGAATTACCAAACATGGAAACATTATTGAAAAAGGTCACAAGAAATGAATTATTATCAATGATGGATGGGTTCTCAAGGTACAACTAGGTGAAGGTTAAAGAAGAGGAACAATATAAAACAACATTTACTACACGTTGGGGTACTTATGTATATGTTAGAATGCCTTTTGGACTCACTAATGTAGGGGGCTACCTTCCAAAGAGCAATAGATGTGGCTTTTGAGGATTTTATTGATGTAATTATGGTGGTATATTAGGATGACCTAACTACTTATTCCAAAAATTCAGATGACCATTGCAAACATTTGGAACAAATCTTTCAAAGAGCCCTTGAATATGGGATATCATTGAACCCAAAGAAATGTCATTTTGTTTTCACTGAAGGAAAATTATTAGGACATTTTGTATCCAAAGATGGAGTAAGAATAGACCCTAAGAAGATTGCAGCAATAGATAAAATTGAGGTCCCGAAGAATGTCAAAAAGATCCAATCCTTCTTTGGAAAAATAAACTTTGTAAGGAGGTTTGTCCCAAATTTTTCAGAAATAATTAAACCAGTTGCTATGATGTTGAAGAAGGGTGCAGACATGAAAGGGACAAATGAAGCTTTAGAAGCATTTGTAAATATTAAAAAAGCAATCAAGGAGGCCTATGTCCTTAAGTCTCCAGATTATACTATACCATTCCAATTATCTTATTTTTCATCATATCACGCCATTGTTGTTGTCTTGTTACAAAAGAATAGTGAAGGTTATGAACAACCAATAGAGTTCTTTAGTAAGACTCTTCAAGCTTCTAAGTTAAATTATGGTATTAATGAGAAACAAGCTTATGCACTTGTGAAAGCAGTAAAGTCTTTCAGGCCTTACTTGGTAGAAGCGAAAGTAGTAGCCTATGTTCCTAATGCAGCAATAAAGGATATATTCAGACAATCAGAGGTCACTGGGAGAAGATGTAGGTGGGTGAATCATATTTAGGAATTTGATATAGAGATTCAGATCACTAAAATTGTCAAAGGACAAGGATTAGCAAGGCTTATGGCACAATCAAATATGGATGCATTACAAGTCAATCAAGTGGATTTAAGTAAGACTCAGACTAGTATTGAGAGGTGCCCTTGGTATACTAACATATTACATTTATTAAAACACATGAAATGTCCAGAAAACATTACAGATAATCAAAGAAGGACAGTAAAATTGCAGGCATCTAAGTATGTCTTGATACAAGGAGACCTATACTGGAAAAACATGGATGGTATACTTTTTTAAAGACTTCCATGCATATGTTCAAAGATGTGAAGCATGTCAAAAATCTTCAGGAAAACTCAAATATAATGGTGCATTACCTCCTAATCCTATGTCTACTGAAGAACCATTTCAAATGTGGGGAATAGATTTCATAGGAGAAATCACTGATACTTCTAGTGGTGGAGATAAACGGATTTTGGTGGCCACTAACTACTTAACTAAGTGGGTGGAAGCCATACCTACTAGACAAGCTACTAGTAAAGTGGTGATTAAATTCCTGACTGAAAATATATTGAAAAGATTTGGTATTCCTCATAAGATTGTTTTTGATAATGCTATGTGTTTCAGATATGTAGAGTTCACTAAATTTCATGAGAAACATGGAATAAAAATTTCTTATTCATCCCTTTATCACCCACAAGGAAATGGCCAAGAAGGATCTAGTAACAGGAATATAATGAAGATCATCAAAAGAATGTTAAACAACAACAAGAGATCATGGGATACAAAGTTACCACTTTCTCTTTGGGTAGACAGAATTACAATTAAGAAGTCTACTAGATATGCACCATGTGAACTTGTCTACGGAAAGAAAGCTCATTTACCATTGAATAATTTGTTACCAAAGTACAAGTTCGTGAATAAAGAACAGTGGGAAGAGGTAGATTTCATGGAGGATAGATTGCATCAGCTTGCAGAATTGGATGAAATGAGGAATCAGGCTCAAAAGATAAATCGTGATTTACAGTAAAAAGTGAAGGTTTTGTTTGACAAAAAGACCACAGAAAGGAAGTTCCAGGAAGGAGATTTAGTTTTGAGATGGAATTTAAGAGATCAAGATAAAGGCAAACATGGAAAATTTTAGGCCTTATGGGTAGGTCCTTTTGTCATCATTGGTAAAGGAGGTGATAATTATTATCTTTTACAGGATTTGGAAGCTTATCCTCATGAGCTTCATGTACATGGTCAGTATCTTAAACCTTTCTTCTCCTAAAATCATAAAAAGGCACGTTTTTTTTCCTTATTTGTATGATATGTATTGTATTCTTTTGTTCTTCTAATGGCCTGCTTCTCCGGAGATAGCTAGGATCTTGTTGTGTCCAAGTATGGATGCACATCCCTAGAAAGAGCCACTGGTGGAACCCAAATTTGCAGATCAAATTTACAAATGAAAATGGTTTAGGGAAGTATCATTTGTATTCATTATTGTGTTTATGCTTTCATTTTCTACGTGTTCATCTATGCTTTTATTTATTTCTTATTTCTATTTGTATTTCATATATTATATTATTCTTATAATTTTTGGCCTGCATATTCATATTTAAATTCATAAATAGAGTCTTTTTTTGTCTTTTTGCGGTCTTTTTATTTACTTCATACTTTTACACAGATCCGTCCAACGGTTAAACCTCGGTATAGATCGAAAGTTGGCGTATTTCCTTGATCGAAAGATGAATGACCTTTACTCAATAAGGCATCATGCCCAGCTGACGTGTGTCGGATAAGATCTCGGTTGGGCAGGGTTCAAGTAATATTCTTTTTCATTTAGCAACTTCGAGATTACTTTAGTCGCGTGATCTCATAATCTGACTCAGAGTTAAAGACATGGTTTTATTTTTTCCTTAGCCGCGTGATCGCCAAACGGTCTTGGGGTTAAGTGAAAGATTCAAAGATTACACGAGGATCATTGATTAAGATCAGATATTGTGGTTTGTGCTAAGTCTCGAGACAAAGTCAAAAGTCAACAAAGTTCAAGAGATTACGCGTGAGCCGTTGATTCATATCAGATCTTGTGGATGGTGTGAAGTCTCGTGATAAAATCTAGGGTTACAAAATGATCTCGCAACTTTGAGTTCCCAGTCAGTTGCGTGATCTCCAGATTGACTAGGGTTATGATCAAGTCAGATAAAGTTAAAGATTAGCCCGCCAAGTTAAGATTTGAGCCTTCGTTGCAAGTCTAATCTTGTGGTTGGCGTGAAGTCTCGCAGTAAACCCTTGGGTTAGTTAATCTTCCAGTGACTTGGAGTTTCTTTCAATCGCTGAATCTCAGAATGAATCATGGTCAAGGCAGTTGAAGTCAAGTTCAGTTCAGATTCAGTTACGGATGAAATCATGGTCATTGATCAAGATCAAATCTTATGGCTTGCGTTAAGTCGCTGAATTAAACCATGGTTAGGCCAGATACTTGGAGATTGAGAGTTTCCCTCAGTCGCTTGATCTCAGAATGGATCAGAGTTATAGTAAGGTTAAGTCAAGATCAGTTCAGAGTTTGTAAGGATGAATTATATGTCGTTGATTTAGTTTTAATCTTGTGGCTATCTCCTAATCTCGTAATCACAATGGAATATTCTTTATCATTCAACGACTTGGTGCAGCCCCTTAGTCGCGTAATCTTGAAAGGAGATGGAAGATGCTCTTAAGGTTCAGAGATTTGGCACAGACTGTGGATGTGTTTTTAATCGAACGATTATCTCGTGATCTCACAATGAAATAGAATATTATTTTTTGGTCTGGAGATTAAGCACAGATCGTTGATCTTATGTCCTATCTTGTGGTTATCGTGAAGTCTCGCAACAAACTTAAAGTTAAGGAAATGATTTCGCAACTTGGAGACATAAAGGAATTCAGATACCCAGGGTTAAAGTTGAGTTGGGGCTAAGGTTAGAGACTGAAGTAAAGATCGAGCAAGTCTCATTTGATCGAGTGGTAGGTGTAAAGCCTTGAAGACAAGATGCTCAAAATATATCTGTTAAGGCATCATGCCTTGAAGACACGTGTCCATGGTGGGCCAGGCTGAGAAAAGAAGGAATGAAGTAAAGACCATTCAAGTTCAAATTGATCATATGAACAACGTAAAGCCTTGAAGCAAAAGTGATCGACATCTAACCATTGAGGCACGGCGCTGAGATGAGATCTGGCACTGATGACATCATGGGTCCTGGGTTGAAAAGATAAAGTAAAGACAAAACAAGTAAAGGAAATATGACGGTCGACGTAATCCTTTGATCGGAAAGATGAATATTTTTAAGCTTTAAGGCATCACGCTTACCCAACACATGTCTTGGACCCACAAAATCTAAGCAATGTGATTGGCTATTAAACTGTAGAAAGTATCGATGGCAGGTGTAATGCCTCAAAGTGGAGATGCACAATTTTTATTCATCAAGGCATTACACGATGATTCCATGTGTCTTCGACAGACAGAGAAGCACTAAGTTTGCATGACTATATCAACAAGGACTTATCTTTAATGTTTTATTTCTCTTAATTATATTTTATATCTCTTAGGGTTTTTATGTATTGTTTCATACGTCGTCGACATGTAGGGTTTTCGAAGGTGGTGAAACCTGGACTTATATGCTAACAAAACAATTCGACCTGGATGAAATATTGAAGGATAATACATATCATGCAGAAGATAAAGTAAATATCAGAGAGTGATTAACGATATTGACTTCTCTGATCAACATGATGAAGACATTCAACATACCAGAGAGGATATCTATTTGCAGAAGAATAAATATATGGATGAAAGTATGGTCGGAGAACCATAACATTTTAACAAAGATTCATTATTCTGAATTGACTCTAAAAAATCACAAGTAATTCGTTAGTGACTATTATCCTTATCTCTTTGGTTCGATAATTGAGTTTCAGACAAGGATGACTAATCATTATTTAGATGTAATTATAATTGTTCAGTTGTTGATCCTAGGATTAGGTATTAGATATGAATAGACATATTGATCTGAAGCTTGTTCGCATCCTTTGGACTTGATATAAATAAGGATACCAAAATCAATATAGGGGGATTAATATTATTATGGACTATTGTCAGATTGGATAGTTTTGATCAACAACTATAACATGAACCTACTTGTATCATTTTTCTGATATCATTAAAGATAAGTCCCCTTTTTCTCTCATCTGTGGGAATAGATTCATTTTTATTTTCAATTAGTCCCTTAGAAAAAATCTATAGATTTTCTTCAAAGTGATAGTTTGGTGTAGCATTTTCCTGATTAAATTCATAGTTTCTATTATCAATTGGTCCTTTCATCTTGTATGGTTAAATTCAATTGATTGTGGCCACAATCAATCGGTCTGTCATTTGAAAATTGGTTATTAATTGAGATAATTGTGAATTATCTTAGGTTATATACTCATTTCATAACACCTTTGAAGTGATATGTTTCTTGTAAACTATCTTTAAGGTTGTACATAGGGTTGGGATGATTTTGACTCTATTGCCCATGAGAAAATAAGGCACTAGTCTATAAGCATGTTGGATTATGATTATTTAGTTCATTGTTCATAGTTTTGTGATATTCTATCCATCTGCACTTTTCAGTTCACATTTATATTCACAAACAATTACTTAACATATTAAATCCTTTCAGTTAACATTTTGTGACACATTGCTTTCAGTAAAGATTTCTTTCAATTACTTTGCCGTATTGTGAGAGAAATAAGTTTGAATTACACTTTATCTTCTATAAAAACCCTTGAGATTCGAAAGATAAATCTAAGGTATAGGTCTACCAGCCTTGGTTCTGTAGAGCCAGAATTGCAGAAGGTTCAGCCTTGTCTTGATTGAAACCTTGTTAGTCAGCCAAATCACTTGAGTTTCCCAACATTGGATTGTAAAGTCCATACGAAATCCAATCTGTTGGTTTGAGAACCAACAGCTTTCTAGCACGTGTCAAAATATTCACAAATGGAATCAACCTGAGATTTTATGATCTATTCTACTTGTTGCTTCCATATTTGTAATGGATTTACACTTCCATCCTCTTCTATGATTCCAAGTAGAAGATTATCATGAATTCCATTAAAATTGTTGATCGGCTCTTTGATTCTTCTTTCAATATCCTCAGGCAGCATTTAAAACTCCTGAATAGACTTCACCAACAAATGGGTTGGTTGAAGTGCCTGAGGCCTGTCAACATGATACTTTGATGCAACAAACATCATCTTCAAATCATTGGCCCTTTTCATCCATTTTTTGAACAATGGGGCAGCAACCTCCCTATCCATGTCAAATCTTTTAACAGCTATAAATAACAAAGAATATAAAGAATGGACACTTGCCAAATTTCTAACAACCTTGTCATTCAAAAGAGTCAACAATGAGTTGACTATTTCCTTTGTTTCAATGTGGACCTTTTCTCTGTCTCAACAACCTTTTCCTCCAACTCCTTTATTTTTTCTAACATTTGACCCTTTGTTGGATCCACAGAGTAAGTAGGCTCTTCAATTATTTGTCCTACCATAGAAACATAAGGAGTAGCCTCGGTGGGGGCTTTTGGAGTTGTCATAGTGGAAACGGTAGGAGGGACATCTGATGTAGAAGGGGAAGAGGCAATTTCAGGGGCTATAGTGGACAACTCCAATATTTTTTGTTCCAAGAGTTGCACCCTTGTTTACAACTTCATGCAAATTTTGTGTTCCTCTTTGTATTCCCCAAAAAATGCATTGATACTTACTTTTATACTCTTTGTTTTCAGCTTCCTCCTTAGTAACCACCTAAGGTAATCTGGTTTTATCTAAAACCAAATTTGATGCCTCAACACCAGATGTATCTCCAACTCTCTTTATAATAAGACCCTTCCCCGAATTGGGGTTAATATCTTTAATGTTTAATTTTCTTACCCCCGGGGACAATGACCAAATGGCCAAAGTGACATAATCATAATTGAAAGCAAAACCATTCAGTGCAAGATTTATTTCCTTTGCATAACCATACAATACTTTTTAATTCCTTACTCCATCAAAGGCAATTGCATCAGTAATGTTTCATTCAAGAAGAATCAAAACCCTAACTTGATGTAAAAATTTCTTCCCTTCTTTAGGGGTGATGGTATTGAACTCTTCCATCATTTCCAACTTTATTTCCTCCTCATTCTCCTAATCAGTCTTCTCAAGTTGCTAAGCCTTTCTTTCTTCACATCCCCTTTGATTCTCATCAATCTTTACTCTTTGTACTAACTGCAAGATGGCCTAACTTTTCACAAAACTCTCATCTTCCAAAAACTTTTCACATGCTTCCTTTCTAGCATCTCTAAAGGCTCTACCTTGGATATCTAGTGAAGTGAAGTCAAACTCAGGTGGCTGAGGTGCTGCAAGAAACCCTACCTGCAATTCTTTGTCAGTAATAATGATAACATCATCATTATCACTCTCCTCTGTAACATGTTCCTCATTTTTCATTTCAAATTGCACTTCTAAATTCTCCTTTCTCTTTTTCACTGGAGGTTCATCCTCAACATCAATGATTTTCACTCATTTAGAAGGTTTGGGTTGAGGCAAAGAAGGTTTTTCATACTTCATTATTTTATTTTCTTTTCTCCTCCTCTCCTCGTCACTTTCACTATCACTAACAACCTCACATGTCAACCTCTTATATATCTTTTCATTTCGTGGAGGCATAGGCTCAAGTCTTGATTTCTCTTTTATGTCCTTTGAATGTGGTGGTGGATATGATGCTCTTAAAGGCTTGTCTTGTTTGAAATGATGATAATGGTGCATGCAAAAACTTTTGCAAAACCTATTATATTGTGGCAACTGATCAAGAAAGTATTATCCAGGAAAGTGTTTTACTTTTCTGCAATGCGATTTTTTTTTAGGCTTATTTTGGGCCAATTTCTGTGTTGACTTGTTCTAACCCTAAAGTGGCATAAAGATTGTATAAATTGGCTTAGGGTTAGGGTTTTGTATTATTTTGTATGTTTTACAGCGGTATTGAGTTGTAATGGATTCGCGCATTGCGATCAGATTGTAATCACTGGATAATACGAAGAGTGGACTTTGTTGTTTGGTGGATGTAGCCCAGGGATTGGGTGAACCATGTTAAATCTTTGTGTCTTGCGTTCTCTTCTATTTTGGTTTTTTATTCTCTGATATTGGTTATATTTCTGCATGTAATTGTTATTTTTGTCTTGTTAATCCTAACAAAAACCTCAGTATTGTCACCTGACTCCAAACGAGTCCTTTTCTACTTCAAGTCAAGCATTATCTCCTCAAAATGGTTGATCAAAACATTAATTTTCACAGAAAATAGGTTGAGATCCTTCAGAGGATCATAATTTGGATTCAATTTCTTCACAATATCCAAATCTTCTTGTATGCAACCCATTTTTATTTATTATCTTCTTGTTTGTCCTCATCAAACACATTTCTAATCAGATCCTTTAGAAAGTTGAAAAAATGAGGTAAAAGAGACCCCTTAATCCTTTCCCTAAACATATTGTAAAATCCTTCAAGATCACTGTGTCTCACTGTGTTGAACCCCAAGTGATAAGGAGTAAAAAAATTGTCAAGGTGAACCCATCCTCCTTTAGTTATCACAAAATAGTGAATAATGGTTTAATTAAGGAAAATAGTACCCTTACCCATTTCAGATAATTCCTTCTCTTAAATACAACCAATATGCCATATAACCTTTGCAAATCCCAACTTCAAAGGTACATTATATGGAAACACATACGATTTTCCATCAAAACCATAAACTCTCATAACTATACTGATACAGTAGGGAATTACATCACCCCAATTGTGTGTAATCTTCAAATCAGGGACCCTCTCCTTGGGCCATAAGAAATCATGTAGATGCACTAGAATCCAAGGAGGATTAATTATCAGTTTGGCGCTCAATTTTGAAGCAAAGCAATTGTCAAACAATACAAAACTAGCTCCCTCCCTATCCCATGATAAAATTATGCTCCAAACTTGCACTCACATTTCTTCACCATCAACTGTTCTTATTAAATTTATGGTTTCCCTAAAGAAAACTACAATATTGTCAAGCAACATGTGCATTAGTAGAAAATACCAAAAGAAATTGAACCTCTTATCATTGTTCTTGATTTCTTGTAATCCTTCATGTATCTTCTCTTCTAAGTATGGCGCAAAATCATAAATAATTGTGAAGCCTGGATGCTAGATCTGAATTGTCATATAGATATATATAGGTGGCATGACTGTGCTAGGGTGAAAACCTAAAGCCTGACAGAGTGAATAAAATGTTGCCTTCAAGTGAGGAGTAAAAGCATCAATCAAAAAATATTCAGGTGAGCTTGGGCCAATATAAAATGTGGATTTTTCTTCCTTGGCTAGATGAGCTGGGAGAAGATTACCTCTGACAAAATCCTTCATTTTTATGTAATCTTCCCCTCTATCCTTCAAATTAATGGGGTCTAGGAAAGATTTAGGCTCATAAGTACCAAAGACCCCTTGAATTTCTTCACTAGTGATTGATAGAAAGACTTCTCTATTATTATCCCTCACAACCCTTGAAATTTGGTCCTACCTATCAGTCATGGCTAAATCCACATTCATAAACACATTAGGAACCACCAATTTCCCTAAGTCATATTGCCATGCATTTGATAGAGGGGACTAAAGATGACTTTGGATAAACCATATTCTAAACATATCTAACCCTGATATAGGCACCTTTGCATCTGCAATGTGAATGACCTTATCAATTAAACCCTCACCTATGGCCTATCCCGCTGTGAATTTCATCCCTTGATACCAATTATTTGTCGAGGGTTTCAACCGGTCTAGGAAATCATCAGACAAAATCCTTTTCTGATATTCAACCTGGCTAGAATGAGGTCTCTAGGGTGCCATCTCGAAAAAACCAGGGCTTCGAATTCAAATTTTGAATAAAAGGAGGAAACTAGGGTTTTTTGATAATTCACAATTATAACACAGAAATGAACAAAATTCAACTCGATTAAAATACTACCTTGATCCCAGAATGCACAAAAATCTTTTCCCTGCACTCCCAGAGAAATTCACTAGAAATTACAACTTAAAATGACCCAAGCAAGAAAGGAATTCACTTACGGTTATATCGCTCCATAAAAATATAAATTCAACACTACAACTCCTCATTCTATTCTTCTTCAACCCTAGAACAAAATTAGCTCTCGAATAAATGCTCGGTGAATGAAAATGGCACTAAAATCTCCTTGTAACTTAGTCTCAAATAGGTTGTCGACATCCCATCTTCCATTAATGTTCATACAAGTGAAAAAATAATTCAAATTCCTTAGTTAGCAAGTTTGAATTATGGTCGTCGATCTCCTTACATTGGATGATGTGGATCAGCCAATCTCTAATTAACTTTTGACTTGGGAAATGGGCCCATCAATAAGAATTATTGAAGTCACCACCTCATCATCTGGCCCTACCTTTCACAATCATTGATCGACCAAGGACACGTATCAAGATATTGCGATGTCGTGGTCCTTAAGTTCCTTGCATCTTTGATCACGGGATGACGACAGCTATTAGATTTTCTCGAAACTTAAAAACTTGAGAAAAAGTTGCAGGACTTAGGAAAAATTAAATGGCAACCACATAAAAGACTAACCTAACAACATAAAATTGGTCCCTTTCGACGAATAACAACCCTTCCATTAAAACAACTTAAGGCCCCAAAAAAAGTAACATCAAACTTTAACGTTGCTAGGGTTTACATAAAAGATCTTACAAATACGTCATAAACCCTAAAACCTAACCCGCCAAAACCATGCAAATAACAATACAAACATAAGGATTTGACCCAAAGATCACTAAGGCATCAAAAAAAATTGCAGGACTCAAAATAGCACTACCAAGAAGTATGGTCTTGACATGCCTCAGAGGTTTTGCATGCTTGATTCCAATCTTTCTCCCACACCCTTTTAGTTAGGTATTGTTTTGACTACCAATTTGTTTTCTCCATCAATTGATGATGCCTTGTATAGGCAATTGGTTAGAATCCTTTTGTACCTGACGGACACATCTTGATATTTTCTTTACATTTGGCTTAGTCTCTCACTTTTCTCATGCCCTGCATGAGAGATATTGGAAGACTACTAAATGTATTTTGAGGTACATAAAGAGAACTACACATTTTGGCATTCACTATTAATTAGGGGACTCTCGAGTTGTTAGCTTCACAAATTTAGATGTTGGTGATTCTGATGATTGAAAGTCTACTTTTTCCTTTGTTTTTTTGCCTTGGTTCATGACCTATTGCATGGTCTTGAAAGAAGCAATATGCTATTGCATTATCATCTACAAAGGTTGAGTACCAAGGAGTAGTTCTTGCTATTCAGAAGGTTTTGTGGCTCGTTAGTTGATGAAAAAGTTTGGTCTTCCACCTGTTGGTCCCACTATTCTTTGGTGTGACAATCAGAGTGTCATTCACATTTTCGCAACCCAATGGAGCATCAACAAACTAAGCACATTAAGGTTCATATGCACTTCATTCAGTAGTTGATTTAGGATGGTGTTCGTAGCGGACTATGTTTTGACAGAGGCACGAGTTTAAGACATTCTTACTAAGCCTTTAGCATCTCCACACTACCTTTAATTATATTCAATTCTTGGGGTGAAGGAAGTTGTCCATGAGGAGTCTTTATGAGGCCTTCCTTTTCATTTCATGAAGTTGCACTTTTTCTTTTGGAGAGGAGTTTTTTCCCACGTGGTTTTTCTCCTTTTCTCTACTTAGAGAGGCTTTCATTGTACATGAGTACCTAATTACACCTAGTTGTCGAGACTCATTTATGAATTTCATGGTTACATCTTTTTGGTCTCCCTAAGTTTCACTTAAGGGGGGTGTTAGAGCATGAATATATGTTGCATTAGGCATATTTAAATATGTTGCATTAATTAATTGTGCACATACTCAAGAAAATTCTTATATATAATTTGAGCACATATTTTCACATTCATGCCTAGCTTAAGCTCACTTAGTTGAGCCTAATTTAGCTTTGTTCAGTCTAGTTGGGCTCTAGTATCTGCACATCATGCATATCATGCACTTCTAGTTTGCATTATTCTCTAGTTTATTATTTTTGGTTTGAGTTATCTTTTGTATATTTTTAAGACCATTTCTTTATGCAAAACATATTGTAATCTTTTTGTACTGAGTAATATAGCAATTCTTTCTTGCTACCCTTTCTTGTGAAAGGTGTTCTTGTTTTATTGTTTGATCCCGCAGGTGCTTGTGTTGCAAATTCCAACATTTCTCACATCACCTTGAAGGTGACTTGATCACATACTTGAATTCACATGGATTTGACTAGTCATATGATTTCACACGAGTCTCTCTCTAAACCATGTTGTTCACTTACTACCATTCCAGTTTAAAAAGGCATAGGTTGATTTAGCGCAAACACCTATAGCTTTGAAAATGGGATCTATTTTCAAGGGTTTTAAAAAGTACCTCTCCAAGCACAGACAACACCCTTCTCGCAAGTACCTTTCCATAGATACATGGGTTGTGGTCCCAAAACTATCAATTTATCCCCAATATCACTTTGTATGAAAAGAAATATAGTCCTACACTTTGCATACAAGTTTGAACACATACCAATACATTCAAACACAAGGGATTATACCTATCCAACAACACATTATCTAAGGTTTTAATGTTTCCATTCAAACAATAATATTATCATATATTCACACTTAGTACTTAATATATATTAAGCTTACAACATTTTCTATTTTTTTGGCAAAAGTGACAAGCCACTTAATATATTAATATAATAATTATTAATTGATTCAAGAGATCCTAGAGGAAAGAACCAGTAAAGAAAAACTTTATTCCTTACTCAAAATACATAATATAAACTAATGACTCGACTCATCAACCTAGCCTAACCCTAGAGCAACCGAAAAAACTACTCCAGATTACAAAAGGGCTAAATACAATAGCCAGATAAAATATCTGAAGACGTAAACTAAGGCACTCAGCCAAATACCTAATATGCTCTTATCTATCGAATTACTCAAGTGTTACATTAATATATTAAAAAAGAGCCTATACTACTATCATTTATTAATATGAAAATGCAAAAAGGCACCAAAACATATATCTTTGAAAGCCAACAACTTGGATGTCTTCGAGCATATGAAATCTGCAACTCGAGGAATTGATGGACACATTCTGCAACTCCATAATTTGATGGGAAAGAACAGACGGGAATTCAATGGTCAATACAAATTCGAGAGACCAAAATTGTTTGTAAATGATCGAATGTGTATATTTTCCATTGGTTGAGGATCTGTTGAAAATGTGCCCTAACTAGTCACCTGTGATGTACTAAAAGAAGGGAACTTCCCACTCTTCAACTGCAATCCAAACCCGATAATTACGTGGTGAATACTCCATCAATGGAAGTGGTACTGAGGTTTATAAATCCCTTGAGTTCGAAGATCAGGAGAGGCTCTATATAGTTGAATATTGCAACACACAATGTCTCTTATTTCAAAGACTTGGAAAGGTTGACTCAATTCAAGAAAGCAATCAATTGAAAATGATGGTGAGATGATGACGGATTATGCAAGAAGCATCGATCACACCAATTGAATCATTAATTTAAGTCCCTTCTCTGCAATCATCACGAAGTTCACAAATGTGATAAGACTGATTAAAATGCAGCAGACTTTAATCTGTACAAACCTAATATATCATGCTCCCTCAAATCATACTTCTTTATCCCATCATAAATGTAAAGTTTTGATTCATACAGCCAAAGTCCTTTCATTATGTACAATAGCTGCGAATTGTGGATATGCCTTAATATTACAATCTGAAGTTATCGAATCCAATTCAACTTTGTCACATCCCAGGTTTTCCAAATAATCTTCTAATTTGTTCCCCTCTCTGTAGGTTTGGGAGATGACAAAATTAGTAAATGAGTCAGTTAGTGACCAAATTTGTGATAATATATATTTGATCTGCCAGTTGAATACTATCCTTCTTTTGCAAGCCTTTATAATCAAGATTGAATCACCTTCTACATGGATGTTTGTTAATCCCATTTTTTTAGCCATAGATAAACCAGCAAGGAGAGCATGAGCTTTTTCAATATTATTTGTCCCTGGAGGAAGAGCCGAGGATTTAAAACCTTTTAAAACTCCTAAGTGGTCCCTGATAGAGACTCCTATTCTTGAGACACTTGGATTGCCTCGAGAAGAACCATCAAAATTGATCTTGAGGAAGCCTGGAAATGGAGGATGTCATTTGATATAAGTCATGTCTAATTGCTCTGTATTTTGTAGGGGCCTGCTAGCTAAATGAGGAATGGAGATTTATTTCTAGTTGTTGATAATTTTCCCATCCCATGAAGTAAAATTAGCATTAGACTTGTTATGGTTCTAAACTTGAGAATTAACCAATTCAGATATTGATTTTTCAATTCCCTCCAAAATTATTTGAATCGTAGAAGTAACCCTGTGTCTATGCAGCCACGTATTTGCACCTTAGTAAACAAAATATGTTGTTAACAAAATGTATTAGCAACATGTTGTGTTAGTCTATTGTATTAACATGTTTTAGTAATTTGCAAACAAATAGAATAGACTAACACACATGTTGCTAACATATTTTGTTTACTAAAGTGCAAATATGTGGCTGCATAGACACAGCCAGAAAGTAGTCCAAGATTGGAACAGATCCCAAACTGAATTGGATAAAGGCATAGCTAAATTCATTTTTGTTCAAGATGAATGTGCAACATTGATGAGCAAATGTGCATTGTAGAAAGAGGTGGTCAACATTTTCATCTTCTTCATTACAAAGAACACAACAAAATGGATGAGGTATATGTAGTTTGACTAGTTTGTCACATGTTAATACTTTCTTTGTAGAGTGAGCCAAGAGAAGCACCCAGCTTTGGGCAATACTGAACTATTCCAACAAAAAAAGTAGGCTCTCTGCGATTGTTTTTTATTAACCATTTGTTGTGAAAGAAATACTACCTTGCTAGAAAGAATAGTCTACAAACAATTTATTTGAATGGGGTCTATTAGGAGTTCTGCAGGATCTTTCCAAATGGCTCTTCTTGTATGAATTTCAATTCCACAAACATAATCAATCAATCTTGATCCCCACAAACTAATTATATAAGGAATTATATATGTCAATAGTGTGATTTGATTTAGGGGAGGATATCCATTCCCTGAATCGTTCCAAAAGTGAATAAACTCACCATGGTGTACTTGCCAAGAGATATATTTGGTCACTACATCTCTGGAAGACATCATGAAATTCTAGATGGCTGAGTCTGAAGGAGGACCTGCTATGGTGAAAATTCATATGGGATTAGCTAAATCTAAGTATTCAGCTTGCATAATTTGGCACCATTTTGCTTCAAATTTAGTATACATTTTCCAGATTAGTTTGCCACCAAATGCTTTATTCCTTTTGGTTAGATCTTGTAAACCTACTCCTCTGAATTTTTCGTTGAGTGCCATATTACTAAGTGAAATCAGTGGAATCTTCTTTTCCTCCAACAAATTCCATTTCCACAAAAAATCTCTAATAAGTTTCTCTATTTGTGAGATCACCAAACTAGGAGCTTTAAGGACGGAAATATAGTAATTGGGAATAGCAGCAAGGACAATTTTTATAAGGAGGATATGTCCTAATAGTGATAACCATCGAGCTTTCCATGTTGATATTCTGCTTTTTATTCTGTCAATGACATTTTTCCAATAAATTGATTTATTGGAGCCCACAAAGAAGGGAATACCTAAATAGGTAGAAGGGAGTTCCTTTAAGGAAACACCTAAAATCTGAACAATATTTTGGGAGATAACAGAATTAGTATTAAAGATATAAATCTTGGACTTATGGGCATTAATATTTTGTCCTGAAACCATAGTGTATAAATTTAAGATCCTTTTAATTTGTCAGGCCTCTTTAACAGATGACCTCCCATATAGGAGAGTATCATCTGCAAATAATGTATGGGTAACTGAAATGGAGGTACCTAGAATATTTGCACCCAACCAAAGCCCTAATTCTTGATGATTTGTGATCACTCTGTTGAAAGCTCTTGCCATAATAATGAAGAGAAAAGGCGAAAGGGGATCTCCTTGTCTTATTCCCTGAGTAGTAGAAAAAACACCCGAGGGAACCATTAATAATGATTGAAAATAAAACACCAGAAACACATGCTTTAATCCACTTACAGTCTGAAAAACCAAACTTTTAAAGCACTTTTAGCAGAAAGGCCCAATTCACCATGTCATATGCTTTCATCATGTCCAATTTAACTATGAAAGCATGAATTTGACATGTATTGATTGAGTGAAGAACTTCATGTGCAACTAAAGCCCCTTCCATGGTTTCTCTACCTGGGACAAATCCCCCCTGTTATGAAGAAATAATTTTTAGAATCAAATGTTGTAATCTCAGGTATATAGCTTTTGAAAAGATCTTATAGATAGTATTGCATAAAGAGATGGGTCTGAAATCTGTGAAACTCTTTGGCTCTTTTATCTTGGGAATAATTGCAATGTTAGTGACATTCAATTTTTTTGAAATTGAAGCACTTTTCCTTGATTCCTCTAAGGCTGAAAAGAGATCAAAATTAATGACATCCCAACATTTTTTAAAGAAAAGGGCAATAAACCATCAGGACCTGGAGCTTTGTCTGGGGCAAGTGAGAAAACCACTTTCTGAATCTCCTTCAAACTAAAAGGTTTCATTAGGAAGGCATCATCTTGAGGAGTAATAATATTTCGAATAGCATCAAGAAGTTCCTCAACTTGAGAATCATATGAAGGAGTTGTTGAGGAAGGAGCCAAAAGATTTCTAAAGAACTGAACACCCTCTTCTTGGATTCCTTGAGCATTTGTGATTCTATTACCAGTGGTAGAATAATTAATGGAGGTGGTAGAATAATTAATGGAGAAAACTGAAGCTGCTACTCTTTTCAATTTTGCAGACACATGTTAAAATTTTGTGTTTTTGTCCCCTCCTTTTAACCACAATTCATGAGACTTTTGTCTCCAATAGATTTCTTCCCTTTTACACAGTTCCTCCCAATATTCCTGCAGTTGTTTTTGTTTTTCAAATGATGCTAAGTCAAGTCCATAACAGATGATATGCTCATTGATTTCTAACAGTTCAATTTCAATTTCAACCATTTCGATGAAAATATTCTTGAAGACCTGTTTGTTCCATATTTTAATATTTGCTTTGATGTGCTACATTTTCATGAAAAATTGATACATTTTTGTACCTTTACAAAAAGGGGCACTAACCCACCATTGTCTTAAAAGTGGAACAATGTGTGAGTGGAAAAGCCACATTCTCTCGAATTTGAAGGAAAGCCTATGTAATGATGAGGAACCTAATTTTGGAATACTCAATAATATAGGAAAATGATCAAAACCAATGAGAGTTAGAATATCTAACTAAGAGGTGAAATCTTGAATTTTCCAACATTGAGACATAAGAAATCTATACAATATTTCAGCAATCTGAAGAAAATTGGCTCTTTGATTGGTCCATGTGAAAAAACCATTCTGAGGTAGAATATCTATTAAGACATTGTCATTGATAAAGGAGTTGAAATCGTCCATAGTTTTAGGAGGGGGGCAGATTCCTCCTTTCTTCTCTAATGAGGATTTTATTGCATTGAAGTCACCCCCTAAGATGAAATTTTGATCTGCATTTTGTTGAATAAGGGAAGTGAGAGAGACCCAAAAAAAAATTTCTCATGAGTAGCAGTAGGTCCATACACATTGATTAGTTTGAAAGATACATCAACATAATGAAAGGTTAACACTTTCCAATTATTACCTTGATTAACTGATTGTACTTTCATTGTCTTATGATTCCACATAGTAATAAGGCCTCCAGCTACTCCCATAGCAAGCACATGAGCAGACTCCCACTTAGGCCATTTACAAACTATTTTTTAAAAGATTCTTGAGATAGTTTGGTTTCTTGCGACATGATAATATCAGTTGTAGAAGACTCAAGTTGTTGCTTAATCCTTTTCCTTTTGTCAGAGGCATTAATGCCTCTGACATTCCATGAAATGAATTTCATTGCAATCCAGGAGAAAGACAAGTTCTCCTCAATCTATTTGTAAATGAGAATTTTTCATCAAGGGTAGATTGAATGCCTAATGCAATTTCTTTAATCTTACTTATTTTGGGCTTTCTCCCTCTGGTTTTAGGATTTTTTGTAGCTGGATTTTGCGAAGAAGGAGATTGAGATATGGAAAGGCACTGTGAAAATCAAAATCTTTGTGCTCATATGCTTCCAAGAATTTATCCAGGTTTGACTTAAAAGAAAAAATAAAAGGCTCTTGCACCAAATGATGGGGATCCTCTAAATCTGAGTCATGAAAGGAATGACACAAAGTTTTCTTAACCATTTCCATTGAAACCTGATCAGACAACTCCTTAGAAATTGGTATTAAGGAACCCTATTGAAATATGGTAACTTCGAACAGATATAGAAATGATGAGCGATTTTATAATATGTGTGTATATATATGTTAATATGTATTGACATATGTATACACACGTATATATTTAATTTTATATATATATATCATCATTTGCAATAAATTCTAGAAATCGATGATCACTTATATAACTGATTAAAATCTACTATATTTCAAGTATATTATTGATTTGCATTTAGAGGTTATTACTTGCAGATTATATCCATTTCATGTTTTATATAGGATCCTGATCGAGCATCATTATCCTTGATCATTTCTAGATTGGATATCATTTATTTGTGCAAGATAAATACAGATCGAACTTGGTAAGCATTTATGTTTATTAAGTAAAAAACGTGGATTAGAGATCGGGTTTTTAGTTAAGATGAAAAGGCACAATTCATGAGACATCTCATGAACTGACATGCCTCCACTTTGTGGAAACATTTTCGCTCATGGGATGTGTCTCTTCCTTATATATTTAATGCAGATCCGATACACAATTGAAGATATTAGAATCAATAAATGTTCTACTATTGTAGATCGAATATCATTAAGAAAAATTCAAACTTGTAAATTCATGACCAGTATTTCTAAATATTGATTCGGCATCAAATTCATATTTATCAAGTTAAATATTTTAATTATAATTTGCAAGAAAGTAAAGTGATTGTTAGAATCATATTCTAAAAATATAAAAGCCATAGATAGATCAAATATGAAATAAATTTAATCATATTTAACATGGTGTCAGAGCCTTGCTAAGGAAGATATGATTAAATTTAAGATATCAGATTACTTTAAACCATATTCTCTCCTGAAATCGCAATCATAATGCCAAGTGTAACTAGATTCGACGATCATCTTGAAAGTGCAAATAAATCTAATCATGGAAATTTAGAATCATGATGACTCTGAAAGAAAATAAGTTAGACTCATTTGTGAAAGAAAACAAGATAGAACCAGAGAATGATCCGAAGAAAACTCAATGGATTAAGAACAATGAGAAAACTATGAAACTTATAGTAGATGCAGTTAGGGACCATATAGTACCTATTTTGTCTAAACATGAGACTGCATACCTAATGTTTAAATCCCTTGAAAGCACTTTTGAAACAAACAACACCAGTAGGACCCTTTCTCTAAAGAGGCAACTTAATCATGTACAAATGAACAAGAGAGAATCTATTAATGCATATTTCATGAGAATAACTGAACTAAGAGATCAACTATCAACAGTTGGAAATCAAATTGATAGAAAGGAGTTAACACTAACAGCTCTAGGTGGCCTACCAAACTCATGGGAGTCATTTTTTCAAGGAATAAGTGCAAGATCAAAACTCCCTAAATTTGATAGGCTATGAACATATTGCTTACAAGAAGTAGCGAGACTGATGACAAAGGGAAACAAGCAGAAACCCATAGATGAGGATATTCATGTGTTAAACACAAATTCTCATAAGGTTAAAAGAAAAAATTCAAGAGAAAGAATAATTATTATGGGAAGGGATCATCCAAGAAAAGGAAAGACATCTCCCAAATACAATGTGTCAGATGTCATCAATATGGACACTATGCAATCAAATGCCCTGATAAAACAAAACAAAAAGCATCCTTTTCTAAAGTTGGAAAGACAAATATAAAATATGATTCTGAGAAATTTTTATTCTACTCAGCATTATCAAGCCAAGTATCAAACAAATTCAATACCTGGTTAATTGATAGTGGTTCATCAAGACACATCACAAGATTCAAAGAATACCTAGATACTATGATAGAAGAAACTGATGAAGAAGTAACTATTGGGGGTGATTCTGCACATCCAATAAAGGGGCTTGGAACTTGCAACATAAATTTTAAGTCTGACCTCTCTCTACAACTCACTAGAGTATTGTTTGTACCGGGAATGAAGAGGAACCTAATATCCATTTCTTCTCTTGAAGACAATGGATATAGGGTTACCTTTATGGATGGAAAAGTTTTGGCATGGACAAATAACTCCACCATAAAGAACACACAAACTATAGGTATAAGACAAGGATATCTCTACAAAGTATGCACAAACACTAATCAGACCCTTATTCATGAGACCTCTTATTCAAATGAATTTGGCATCAAAGATTAGGACATATTCATTTCCATGCCCTACCTTAAGTAGAAAAGTTAGTAACAGGATTTCCCAAACTAAAACAAATTCATGAAGGAGCATGCAAAGGGTGTACCCTAGGGAAGAATACAAAGGGGACCTTCCAAAATAGTTTGAGTAAAATTAGAATTAGTCCATTCTGACTTATGTGAACCCATGTATGTACCCTCCATGTGGGGATTCTTATATTATATAATATTTGTAGATGACTTCTCTAGATAGACCTGGATATATTTTCTTAAATGTGAAGATTTGGAAGAAATCCTTAAAAGGTTTAAAGAGTTCAAAGCTCTTACAGAAAACTTTTCCAGGAAGAAAATCAAAATACTGAGAACAAATAATGGGAAGGAATACACCTTAGAATTGACAAGGAATTTTTTGTAAATGTTGGGATGAAGAGGGAGTTTATTGTAGCCTACAATCCACAACAAAATGTTGTTGCTGAGAGGAAAATAAGAACTATTGTAGAAGCTTCTAGAGCAATGTTGTACGACCAAAACATAGAAACTTCATTTTGGGCAGAAGCCTCTACGATAACTGTCTACATTCAAAATAGATTTCCTCACTCACATATAGATAACAAAACTCTTGAAGAAGCATTTACTGGTGTAAAACCTAACATAATTCACCTAAGGATCTTTGGTTTCCCTGTCTACATTCATGTACCTAAAGAAAAGAGGTCTAAATTAGAACCTATTGGAAAGAAAGAGATATATGTGGGCTATAGTGAAACCTCAAAAGCTTACAGAATATACATACCTGGAGAGAAACAAATTGAACTAATTAGAGATGTCATCTTTGAGGAAGACATTTCTTTCAAAAGAGAAAAGAGTTCTAATGAGATAGAAATTCAAGATTCTCCTAAAGTCATGGAGGAGGATCCTGCTCCTGAGATTCAGAGGGAGTATCCTGAAGAAATCATAAATGAATACCAAACTGCTCCAGAAGAGAATCCTAATAACAACAACAAAAGGAGACCACTTTGGTCTAGAAAGATGATTGAGGAAGCTGAGAATTATGCAGCACCCAAAAGAACTTTTAGAGAAAGTAAGAGACCCTAAATATTCTCAAGCTATCTTGCCTTAATGAGTGAGATCTTTAGTTCAGAGCCAACTAATGTTACAAAAGCTCTCAAGCATCAAGTATGGAAAGAAGCTATGAAAAAAGAGTATCAATCCATCTAAAAAAAATGATGTATGAGATATAGTACCTAGACCAAAAGAGAAATATGTTGTCTCTTCCAAATGGCTCTTCAAAATCAAACATGTTGCAGATGGAAGAATAGAGAAACACAAAGCACGTTTTGTTGCTAGAGGTTTCTCACAAAAGGAAGGTATTGATTATGAAGAGACATTTGCACCTATTGCCCGACCTACACCTCCATTAGAGCATTAATAGCTACTGGAGAAGCTAAAGGATGGAAGATCCATCAAATGGATGTGAAATTTTTTTCTTGAATGGGACCATTGAAGAAGTCTATTTAGAGCAACCTGAGGGATTTGGAATACATAATGCAGACTCACATGTATGCAAATTGAAGAAAGCCCAATATGGACTTAAACAGGCCCCTAGAGCCTAGTATGATAGGATTGATAGCTACCTTATGGGACTAGGATTTTCCAAGAATGATGCATATCCAAATCTCTATTTTAGGGTAATTAAAGGTGATATGCTAATACTAATTTTATATGTTGATGACCTGCTACTAATAGGAGAAGATCACCTTATTACTCAATGTTAGAAGGACCTAGCCTCAGAATTTGATATGAAAGACTTGGGTATTTTACATTACTTCCTTGGGTTATCAATCTGGCAAAAATTCAGATGGTATCATTTTAAATCAAGGAAAGTATACTATTGATATTCTGAAGAGATTTGGGATGTTGGACTGCAGACCCGTGTCTACACCTATGGAAACCAATTTACACAAATTGAAGGAAGCAACAGTAGAGTCAAAATTTTTAGATCCTACTCTCTATATACAAATTAATTAGATCATTGATGTACTTGGTTAACACCAGGCTAGATATTTGCTATGTAGTGAATGCTCTAAGCCAATTTATGTGTGAACCAAAGGAAATACACCTTGTTGTTGTGAAGCATATATTGAGATACCTTCAAGGTACTATTGGATATGGTCTTAAATACAAAAATTTCAACCTAGATCTACATGGATACTCTGGTTCAGATTGGGCTGGAAGTGTAACCAGTCAAAAAAGAACATCAAGATGTTGCTTCAGTTTAGGATCGGCTATGATCTTTTGGATCAGTGGGAAACAGTGTTAAGTGGCACAAAGCTCAACAAAATCCGAGCATATTTCAGCCTCTATGGGAGCAAGAGAAGAAGTATGGCTCTGTAAATTTCTTGTGGGATTATTTGGTGAGCCCCTGAATCCTACTATTATCCACTATGATAATCAGAGTTGTATTAAGCTTTCAGTGAATCCAATATTCCATGATAGATCAAAGAATATAGAGATCCTTACCACTATGTGAGAAACATGGTAGAAAATAATATGATCCAGTTGGATTATATTAGTACAAATGATCAAACATCAGACATTCTCACCAAGCCTCTCTCCAAAGTTAAAGTTGAACACTTCAGGAAGAAACTTGGTATGGTTGAAATGTAAATTATTGTTGAGATTGAGACTCAAATTGTTTATTCTATACTAATATATTTAAAATATGTTTAATGTGTAAACTCTTTTGGCATGTGTGTGACTCCAGGACTTTATGGGGCCCCCTGTGTACATTATTGAAAGGTGAAAATCTTTCTAATAATGAACACTTGTATTTGACATTGTAAGGTGATGACTTTAGAATGATTAGTTTCACTATCATGATGGATATCATGGGACTTGATATCTGTGGATATGTCATGATAGTATCTCTTGGACATTTTGATAGATATCATGAGACTTGATATTAGTTAAAGATCATTATGATCCTTATAAGACAATCATGGTAGATAAGTATATCCTTGGATATGCCATGATTTATTACGGTAGACATCATGAGACTTGATGTCAGTACACATACCATAATGAAGATGTGTTATGAAGAATTTCATGTGACTTGATACTCCTAGAAGCATACCATATCTTCTGATATCACAAGTAAGGTGATATTACTATATACTAGGTTAGTTTTATCTTTCCTAGCTAAGAGGGAGTGTTGAAATATGGTAGATTCGGTCAGATATAGAAATGATGATCGATTTGATATATGTGTGTGTATATATGTCAGTATGTACTAACATATGTATACACATATATTTAATTGTATATATATTCATATCATCATTTGCAATAAATTCTGGAAATCGATGATCACTTATATAACTGATCGAAATCTACTATTTTCCAAGTATATTATCGATCTGCATTTAGAGGTTATTGCTTGCATATTATTGGTATTTCATGTTTTATATAGGATCCCGATCGAGCATCATTATCGGTGATCATTTCCAGATTGGATATTATTTATTTGTGCAAGATAAATGCACATCGAAATTGGTAAGCATTTATGTTTATTAAGTAACAATCCCCGATCAGAGATCGGGTGTTTAGTTAAGATGAAAAGGCACAATTCATGAGACATCTCATGAACGGGCATGCCTCTACTTTGTGGGGACATGTCCGCTCATTAGATATGTCTCTTCCTTATATATTTAATGCAGATCTGATCCACAATTGAAAATATCAAAATCAATAAATGTTCTGCTCTTGTAGATCGAATATCATTAAGAAAAATCCAGACTTGTAAATTCATGATCAGTATTTCTCAATACTGATTCGGCATCAACTTCATATTTATCAAGTTCAATATTCTGATTATAAACTGCAAGAAAGTACAGTGATTGTTAGAATCATATTCTGAAAATAGAAAAACCATAGATAGATCAAATCTGAAAGAAATTTAATCGCATTTAACAAACCCAAAGGAATAGAGGCTATATCATAACCAAATAATTCTTCCTCTGCTATTTCATCAAATAAATCTGAGGCCACTGAGATCAGTAAGTCATGTGCCATCATTTCAAGATTTAAAGAAGAATGCTGACTAGCTGGTAGAACAACAAGGGAAGGATAACATACGTCCTTTTGAAAGGGATGCAAAGGAATGTTTGAATTACTGGTAACCAATTGAAAAGGATGATTCTAGAATATCAACTTGTGAACTAAATCATCCGTATTAGGAGATGGTTGATAAGAAAATCATAATGAGACTAAAGAATCCTTTTTCAGAGTAAAATCAAATGGCAAGGTGACCTTTGCAGTATGTTCTTTAAGAAGAAACCTTGGTTGAATACAACTTGTTACCAAATTAAAAATGCTGGTAGAAACATTCCAAACTGAACTCATAGGGAGGGTAAAACATTATCTTCGGTTGCCATTATTAGAGCAAGAGAGTAAATTTGCAATGGCCTTTAATACCTTAATGATATTTGAAGGGAGTCTCTTAGCCTCTATTAAATGAGCCTGGATGTTCTGAGAAGTGGTTGAGACTATGATGTCTTCGTGAGAATCCACAGATTGAGCCGCTCCATCATGAGAGACCACAGATTGAGTACTCTGAGAAATGGTTGGTGATATGTTCTCATCATGAGAATCCTACATGTCATGAAAGTTTTGATGACGAACAAAAAGGGAGCATTGTGTAGGATCTGTAACATGGTCATCACACACTTTCAATGATAAAATCTGAGAGCCCTGACACTGAATGTTAAAATGGCCCAGAAAATTGGAATACTTCTCCATGGTTTGGGCATCTTGAATAAGAATATCTTGATCCCATATGCCAAATTTTAAATGGATTGACATCTATTTAGGCAAGCGCTTAGTGAGATTAAACAGCAAACACGCCCTAACTGGGAGGTGAATGTGCTCAAACGGAATGAGGTCATGTTTGATGAAAATACCCATCTTGTTGGCAAAGATCTCAATAAGGTCTGGGTCTCAATATTCCAAAGGCAAACTACGAAAGGAAATCCAAAAGGGCATGAAGTGACAGACAATAGAATCTTCCCTACAATTTGGAAACCAAGGAGTAGTAAAAAGGCCTGAACCAACCTTTAAAATTGTGAACTACATCTCTTTGTTCTTTGATTGAAACAGAGCTATAAAAAACTGAGACCCTTTATCGAAATAGAAAATATCTTTAATCCCCTTCCATTTTTCAGTAGCCCATGATGATAACTGAGAAATTTTAGGAGAGAGCCAAAACTTACCAATGAGGGTTGTATCCCTGCAAATGCTTGATTTGTGGTATAAGTAGATGATCTGGTAAGGAGATCTTATGAACCCGTGAGCCACTTGTTTCCTCATCATGACCACGAACATTAGCATAAAGGGTTTCATTATCATTGAAAGAAATACCCTGTTGCGACCTCTGTTATGATTCCACTTGTGGCTGTCGTTATGGTTGCGGTTCCTGCACTTTTCTTCTCCAGATTTGGGTAGTCTTTTTTGGCTTGAAGGGCGCTCTCGCATAAACCTGAGGCGTAGGAATAAATCCATTTCCAAGGGGGATATTATTTGGATCACTCAAAAATTTAGGGTTTTGTAGAGACAGTATTTGGCCAAGATGTAAGCTTCCTAAGATCGGCACCAAATAACTCGTCTGTTGGTAAACTATTTGATGCGATATCATCTGAAGTATTGTTGTTCTGATTTGGAGGATCTTCACAGATGTCGAACACTCCCGGTGGTCGCTTATCTAATCTTATGTGCCTTTTAGTTTGCTGCCATCCCCAGTGCCGATGTCCCCAAAACTGTTGATGGTGCTAGATCCTGCTATAATATCTGCGTTGCCAGTGCCTAACCAGTGTTTGTGATCATGAAGTAGCATACCTGCGACCATACGGATTCAAAATCTTCTCCCGCCCATTCCACCTCCCGAGCCACTCCATTCTACGCATCACAACAATTAGTTTATTAGGACACATACATAAAAGGACGGGGCTAAGGACTGGCTAAGCTCTAGAGAGAATGTATTATTGATCAAATTTGGAAAATCCGAAAACACCATAGATTTTCACGAAATTTTCAGCATCTGTTCTTCATGATCTACATATTTTATGGTCGAAAGCCACAAAAAATTTGCCAAAAACTAGTATGTACTAGTTAGCATCATATATGTCAACCAAGATTACTTATTCTTGATTATATTCTATTAACTTGACAACACTCATTTATCAAATCATTGATAATTTGATATTAGAATTAGAATTTACATCTCATTGATTATTCTATTCACCCTATAATAATTGCAAAAAAAAATTGATTGCACTTAATATTGTGCATTTAATAAGGTTGTTCTTCCACCACATTGAGTCATTCAAATCTATTTGATTAGAAACATTTATGGGCCATCTCAATAACCTCGTTGATGATTATCACACTCAGATAATTCATTCATCTATTAGTAAGTTTATTTGAATAAACAATTAGTATAAGTTTAATTTTCTACTTTATTTGAATTAAATCATACTCTCATAGATGTGTCACTTTCCAAATTAGTTCAATCACTCATAATCCATAAATCTAATCCCAATTATTTAGGTAATTACTATTAAAGATCTAACAATATAGAACAATCAAAATGAAGTAGACAAGTTAAAATTAGGGAGTTGAAAGATTTGATATGTTATTCATAGTCTTTGCAATACTATTAGAGTTACAATAGCAAGTGGTTTCTCCATAGAACAATCAAGAGACAACATATGTTTTCGAACAATAAGACTAAACTTTAGCATGATGCTTTTAGAGAGAGGGGGGTGGTAATCTATAAGGCTATAATAATACTAAAACTTTACTCGAACCATGGTTGCAATTTAATGAATGATTGGATTAGCTAGAATATTCATGGCCCACCTAAAGGACCGCGGATATGGGGCACAATATTTGCACCCGGCCCAGTCAAATTAGTTAAGCCCGCCTTTTGCACGGTCGAAGCCAATATTGGAATGCACGCTGCCTTTAACTTGGAAAGTGGGAGGTGGGGCAACCTTCCCACTTGAATTTAATTTTTTTTTTTAAGTTTTGTTATTTTAAGTTTTTATTTTATTATTTTATCATAGTTTG
>MU224216.1:924948-937028 GCA_018584345.1 Thuja plicata
TATTAACAAACTATGATAAAACAATAAAATAAAAACTTTAAAAAAAAAAAACTTAAAAAAAAATTAAATTCAAATGGGAAGGTGGCAGCCCCACCTCCCACTTTCCAAATTAAAGGCAGCGTGCATTCCAATATTGGCCTCGGCCATGCAAAAGGCGGGCTTGGCTAATTTGACTGGGCCGGGTGCAAATATTGTGCCCCATATGCGCGGCCCACCTAAAGGAAGGGGGACTAAAACCTCTTAAGCAAGGTTGGGCCCTACAAAATTGCTTTTCCAAAGGAATCTTTTTTTAGAAGAAAGGGATTTTTTATTTTGAAACATGCAAAAGTGGTCTTTGGTTTTACATTATAAAATATAAATATAGCATTTAAACATGTAGTATGCTTTTCTAAAGCAATATGTTAATGGTTGTTTTAAATGTTTAAATGCTAATGTGGTCATTCTGGTTCTCAAATAACAAAAGTCTAAATTAATGCATAATTTGATCATAATATAAAAATGTAGAATTTGATAGTTTGGTGAAGATAAAAATGTCAAGGAATGGGATAATATAAGACTTAAACATTTTAAGAGAAAGACAAATATAATAAGTATATTTTAAGGACATACTATTTTCTACACTACACCTAAAACCATGAATTAGATATTTAAATAAAAAAAAAAGTAATGACATCAACTATGATAAAGTTTAAATGAATTTGCAGCTATAATTATATACTTTGAGTTAAATAAAAATTTAGACATTTTGATTCTTAAACTAATATTTGCACTCACTTATATTCACTTTTCTAATGTTCAAATATAAAATTCATAAAAAACCTTATAAATAAATACACTAATCATAGTAGATATAAAGTTCCATGTATTAGGATCTTTTAAAGCCTTCTAATAGACTATCATTAGAAAGAGATGCTAGGCCTTGGGTTACATAAATTATAAATTCGAATATAAAATATTATTAAATACATTAAGGGGGATCATGCCTTATTGTTCTATTTCAATTTTATATTCAACTAATAAGTTAGACTTCTTTATGTTTTGAGGACACCAATTACCATTTATACATGTTTTGACATATAAAGTTTTTTATAAGGGAAAAGTAGAAATAATATCATTTTATGATTTTCTTTACTTGTAAATTATTATTTTAGATTGAAATACTATAATGTGACTTTTAATGTACACATTCACAATTTCAACACCACCAAACATTCAACATGGCCTTAGAGGCTTAACACTTGCAAAATCTATAAACCTACTCAAGAACTTGGGTTAGGCACATAAACTATGATCGAGATGCCTCCTTATGGCCTTATTTCCCCATACAAGATATATGGTACTAGAGGCAATCATAATAGGTCTAGAAGTCACTATCATCATATATGATAGTCTGCATGCAAATGGTTCCTCCTTGTTCCAATAAGCAAAGTGGTTTGGTGCATAGAGATAATCATCAATACCAATTCTCTATACTCATTAGTAGAGCTTTATATCAAGACGCTTAACCTTAACATTGAGAGATCAAACTAGAGGAATTAAGCACACATGATATTATATGTAATTAATCGCAAAACACCCTTTCTATTAGGCACCAAGGAAAAAGATGCAAACAATAGTCTCTTATTTTGAACTTTTAAGACAACTCTAATAAAATTCTCTAGCAACTTATAATTTTTGCAATTTACAATGTGAGTACTTGTTAAGCATTTTCACACATTTATAACATTGTCATTTTTATAATCTAAATATTAACCTATATAGTAGCCTAGAAAGTTTTTAGTGTTAGCACATATATCCCACGATCTAAAGAACCAACATCATATTGCTCACTTTGTAATATAGTCTATGGAACTATTCAAAATTAATTTTATCATTAATGACAAAGGAGTTGCTTCCTTTAAAATGTTTTGAGCTCTTATAATGAATACATGAGTATAGTCATTTATAATTCTTGATGTACCTTGGGACCTTACATGCATGCTATCACCAATGATAACTCCAAAGTGACTTAACTTCTATAAGAATAAAAGGTACTTCAAAACAAATTCCCTTCTTCTATCACAAACATTTAAAAATTATGTTTCCTTGTAATCGTAAAATGATCAAAAGCATTTGCATTAGATGAATCAAAGTTCGTCATTTTAGATTCACTCCAAAAGCTAGTTTTTCCTAGCTTTGTCATTTACAAACATGTATTTATATGACAACACTCCATTTTTATTTTTTTTATACTAACCAAACAAAAATTGCTAATTACATGACTTCTAAGTCTTTGAACATTATTAATTGAATCCTTGGCATGAAACAATTACAAACATTCAATATTCTTAATATAGTTGTGACTAAGAATTGTAAAATACCTCAAATGTGGCATATGACATGTTATTTTCACTAGCATTTGCTAGATATGCAATAAATATAAAATCAATCATTCCTATCTTATAAAATGGGATGATACCCCCTACTTAAGATTTGTTCGGTTCATATCATGTAAATGAAGTGGTTAAGTTGACCATATTAGTAATATAATTGTAATATTCTTTTAAATTCTATCAATATATCCCATTGTGTATTTCTATTGTTCTTATAATCCTAATTTTTTTAATTTCTCCTTTTAAACCTATTAGCACTCCAAACAATTAGGAAGTGTTCTATTTATGTTTATAGGTTGTGGGCTTTTCTGCTAATTCTTTGTCTTAGCAGAATGCAACTATGAAGGTGGAGGAAGGATGGACAACAGTTAAAGGAAAGAAATTAAAGTCTCCCAAGCCTCCTTTTGATATGAGTTTACAGTCACATAAGGGTGGGCTTAAATGATTTTCTTGATTGCCCTTTTTTGGGGACCGATGGTCTGGTCTCGGTTTCTCTCTTGTGGGAACGGTTTTTTGTTCCCTTTGGTGTGTTAGGTGTTGTTTCACAGTAGTTTCGTTGTTCTCTTATCGTTCTATCTTTCGGTGGTTTTTTGTAAAAGGTTTTGGATCCTTTCAAAACCTGTTTTTACTTAATCAGAACAAAACATAATTGTAAATTTTTATCGTACATATAAATTATAATAATTTATTTCTAATCAAAGCTAATTAGATTGCAATCAAATTAAAGTAAAAAATATTTGTATATTCACAAACCTTTTTGCTATCTCACCAAGAAAAAGGATATGACATTGGATAGATCCAGCCATAAATGAAACAAAATTACAAAACTGATCTAAAATATGAAATATAATTTCAAATGATCAACCTACGTGACAAAAGATAATACAATTAATCCAAATAAATGAACAATAAATAAAAAAGACAAAGGCTGATTGTGAACTCTCCTCTCCCATCCATACTGACCAAGCATCTTTCAATTTATTCAGTGTTGCTCACTTTTTTTCTTTTTTCCCTCCAACTTCTCCAGCTTTTTATTTCAGAGATATTCAGATGTCCTCCTCAAAACAAATTCTGAAAACAACTCATTGAAACGTCAACACTATTATAAAACAAGTCGACAGATACCTGAACAGTGTGTATAAGTAGTGATGTGCATTTCGTTCTATCCATATACTTGAAGGTTCTTACAACTCTAATAGTTGTTCCAGGGTGTGTTTAACAAACAAAAAGAAATTGTCAATTTTTCAATATGGCAGAGAAATAATTCTATTTCCTCTTCTTCCACATCATTTAGAACATGTCTTGTATCTGGAAGATACCCTGCTGCATTCATTTCCCAAGCCAACTCCTGCAACTTTGCATAGATCTTCTCTGAGGGTGCGATCTGTCTTCTACACAAATTGGATGGAACATTTTATGGTCTTCAATCCAACTACATCCAGGGATCTTTTTAATTCTCTTATCTTTCATCAATCTACTTACCTCTTGAACCTCACCCTACTTGCTCAGTTGTCCACTTGCCCACTTCTGCATATATCATAAAACAGAACAGGTCACTGACAGATACCTCAACGGTGTATATAAAGAGTGATGTGCATTTTATTCTATCCGTATTATTCTAGTCCAATACTTTTTTCGGATTGCTTCATTTAGCATCACCAACAATCTCCACATGAGCATTGTCCCTGTTTAAAATGATGGAAACGGTTGGCATCTCTCGCAACAATTTCTCCTCCAACAATCTTGGAGACAAACTTGGTTGCAGTGTGCCAGTCAGCGCATACTTGAGGGTTCTTAACAACTCTAATAGTTGTTCCATGGGGTGTCTTCAACAAACCAAAAGCAATTGTCATTTTTTCGCTATGGTGGCAGAGAAATGATTCTTTTTCCTCTTCTCCCACATCATTAAGCAAATGTGTTGAATCTGGAAAATACCCTGCTGCCTTCATCTCCTAAGCCAACTTTGCATAGATCTCATTTGTCTGTGGGTGTGATCTGTTTCCCACACAAAATCCATGTACCATTTTATGGCCTTCAATCCAACTACATCCAGGGCCTTCTTAATTCCTCTATCATTTCACCAATCTCCTTAACACTTGAACCTCACCCCACCTGCCAACTTCTACATATATCATAAAACAAGTCACTGACAGATACCTCAACAGTGCATATAAGGAGTGATGTGCATTTCATTCTATCCATCTTATACTAGTGCAAGACTTTTTTCAGATTCCTTCATTTAGTATCACCAATAATCTCCACAAGAGCATTGTCCCTGTTTAAAATGATGGAAACGGTAAGCATCTCTCACAATGATTTCCCTTGCAACAATCTTGGAGATAAATTTGGTTGCAGTGTGGCAATCAGCACATACTCGGAGGTTCTTAACAACTCTAATAGTTGTTCCAGGGGGTGTGTTTAACAAACCAAAAGAAATTGCCAATTTTTCACTGTGGTGGCAAAGAAATAACTCTTTTTCCTCTTCTTCCACATCAGTCAGCAAATGTCTTGAATCTGGAAAATAACCTGATGCCTTCATCTCCCAAGTCAATTTCTGTAAATTTGCATAGATCTCCTCTGTCTGTGGGTGTGATCTGTCTCCTACACAAAATGCATGTACCATTTTATGGCCTTCAATCCAACTACATCCAGGGATCTTTTTAATTCCTCTATCTTTCATCAATCTCCTTACCATTTGAACCTCACCCCACCTGCCCACTTCTGCATAGATGTTTGAGAGAAGAACATAAGTTGTAGCATTTTTAGGATCCAAATCAAAAAGCAGCATCGCTGTAAACACTCCTAAACCTAAATTCATATGTTCTCTACAGCCACCAAGAAAACACATCCACACAATAACTACAGGTTTAACGGGCATCTTAAAGATAAAGTTTAGGGTTTCCTCAATATATCCTGCACGGGTAAGAAGGTCAACCATGCACACGTAATGATCAACAGTAGGTGTAATGCAATAAGGGTTACTCATTCGATTAAAATGTATACAGCCCTCATCAACTAAACCTGCGTTGCTGCATGCACATAGAACACAAGAAAAGCTTACAGAGTCAGGATATGATCCAGAGTGCTTCATTAATTCAAAGATTTTGAGAGCATCCTTGCAAAATCCATTTTGCCCATATCCTGCGATCATGGCATTCCACGAGACCACATCTCTTTGACCCATTTTGTCAAACAGTTCACGTGCCTTGTCTATGCTTCCACACTTTGCATACATGTCTACCAGGGCATTTCCAACTATAATATCAGATAAATATCCTGCTTCCATAATGCTTTGATGGATGTCCATAGCCTGTTCCAAAGCTCCCATTTTTGCACAGGCTGGGAGGATACTGGCAAAGGTTGTGGAGTCTGGCTTTACACCTGCCAATCGCATTTGCTTGAAAGTTTCTAAAGCCTTTTCCGCAAATCCATTTTGTACAAATCCTGCAATCATGGCATTCCATGAGACTGCATCTCTTTGAGGCATTTTGTCAAACACTTCATGTGCCTTGTCTATGCTTCCACATTTTGCATACATGTCTACCAGGGCAGTTGCAACTGCGAGATCTGATGAAATTCTTTGAACCTTTATGCTTTGATGAATGTCCATGCCCTCTTCCAAAGCTCCCATTTTACCACAGGCAGGAAGGATGCTGGCAAAAGTTGTGGAATTAGGTTTTACACCGGCCGATTGCATATGCTTGAAAGTTTCTACAGCCTTTTCAACAAATCCAATTTTTACATATCCTGCAATCATGGCATTCCATGATACGACATTTCTTTGAGACATTTTATCAAACAGTTCACGTGCCCTCTCTGTGCTTCCGCATTTCGCATACATGTCTACAAGGGCGGTTGCCAGTATAACATCAGACAAAATTCCTCTATCTTTTATGCTTTGATGGATATTCATACCCAGTTCCAAATCTCCAGTTTTAGCACAAGCTGGGAGAACGCTGGCAAAGGTTATGGAGTCTGGCTCCACACCAGCCAATCGCATATGCTTGAAAGTTTCCAAAGCCTTATCAGTAAGGCCATTTTGTGCATACCCTACAATCATTGCATTCCATGAGAAGACATCTTTTTGAGGAATTTCGTCAAACACTTCACGTGCCTTGTGCATGCTTCCACACTTTGCATACATGTCTACCAGGGCAGTTGCAACCACAACATTTAAAAAAATACCTCTATCTTTTATATTTTGATGGATGTCCACACCCTGATCCAAAGCTCCCATTTTGGCACAGGCTGGGAGTACACTAGAAAATGTGAACTGATCGGGTTGTAAACCTGTTCGTTGCATTTGGTGAAACAGAGTGACTGCCTCGTGAGGATACCCACTTTTTTGGTATGCTGCAATAATCGTATTCCATGAGACAGTGTTTCGTTCTTTCATGTGATCAAATACTTTACTAGCATCTACCAATCTTCCGCATTTGACATACAGGTTGATAAGATTATTATGAAATGTTGTGCATGTAGCAAATGTAAATCGCCTGTGCGAGATGTAAGAGTGGAGTATTTTCCCTTGTGATAGCGCGTCCTTGAGAATGCAGGTCTGCCATACTTGAAGATATGTACAAGAACTTCCAGGGGGATTGTGTGTAATAAGCAGAATGCGCAGCTTCTCCTTCAACATAATGCTGTGAGGTTGACATTAGTGGAGAATGGCAATGGCATTTTATGATTGTAATTGGAGGGTGGAAAATGTGGTGTTATTCTGTTTACCTGTACCACAATGACATTGCCAGTGGTAAGCCTGGAAGCATTTTTACTGGCTTCCTTTCTGCACCTAGACCTTTGGACTAAATGGGCAATTCCTCACAGGCGAGGACGGGGGTTTCAAATATGGCTTGGAGAAGAGAGAAGAAAAAAATCTGCTTCTCGGCTACAACTATTTACCCTCAAATCCATATATACTAAAAATGGATATCAACAAATAAAACCCTCACAAATTGGGAGAATGTCATTTTCACCTAAATAATATTGTGGAGTTAATGAAGTTCTTAATGTTAGGTAGTGTTACATTTAATCAGATTTGATATTTGTAGATTTATTAAGAACCATTCAATTCATTTGCAAATCTAAAAGTCCATTAAATTTATAAAAGAATTTGAAAATAATTATGAGTGTTATTTTCTAGCATCCCTCTTATTACTTTAAAGTCAATTGATTTCTTGTTTGTTTGATCTATAGAAAAGCAACTCGGGGAGGGGGCCTGGGTCTTGTTCTAGCTAAGTCAGCTCAGGCTCACCAGAGAGTCAGGGTTGCGCCAGCGAGTTCCAACAACACAAGGTGTTGGGGGTTTGGAATCTACGCGCGGAGCTACAACCAATGTGTGAGGTGTACAGTGTGCACCAGTGTTCCAAGAGTGGGTACAAACCTAGGGGTGGGAACTTGTAAAAAGTGTTTGGGTAGTACTCGGGTAGTGATCAACGACATAGTTGAAATTGATGTAGATCAGGCCAAGGGCCATTTGTTGAAATCAATAAAGCTACTTAATTGTCCCAAGTACTGTGTTCATAACTTTTGTGAATCATTCCGTTGTGCAAGATTATATTATTGTACTCAACAAGTGTGTGTGTCTGTGTAGGTGTTGAAGTTTGGATCTTGGTAAGGAGGTGTAGTCCATGTTCTTCAAAGTACTTGAAGATCGTCGGTGCCGCGCGGGATAAAATCTAGCCTATCTCATCATCGCCCTTCTTAAAAGTTGCTATTAAATATTATAATTATTAGGATCTTTCAAATTTGTGATTGGAGTATATTGTTGTGCTTTGTATGCATGTCTTATAGTTGCATAAGTATGATGTGGGTCATTATTTTTAATTTGAGTAATTGAATATTTCAATTCTTTTTAGTTTTTCAACTTGTTCAATGAGTTAGAATCCTACTCTAGGTCTTGGTTGGTATCTTGGCTTGGTCATGTGGACTCGTGAATGGATGACATGGGTTAAATGCATTTTTTTGTCACAAAATGTTCAATTAACTTAGCTTGGTTGATTGACTGTTTGTCTCTATTTTGAGATGGCTTTGACTAAATGAGAATGGAGTTGATTCTAGCTATATATTGATGGTGTGTTTGTGTGATCACCAAATCATGAGTATCAACCTCCTTCATCACTAACTTAGACTCTTGGTTTTCTTGTATTGTCAATTTTGTTACGCCTAGGCTATGATAGTCTAGGATTGGTACTTCATCGCATCTCTCTATGGTTATGCTCTAAGTTTCAATGGATATACTTTATGTCAACAAGAATGCATGTGGTTTGTGATATATCATATTTATGGTGAGGTAATATTCAACATTAGGATCATGCGTCTCTTTGCATAATGAGAGCGAGTGTTTGTATTGCATTATGGTAGTGTGACTTGAAAGTGTGTTAATGTTATTATCTTGAGAGGCATTGTAAAGATGTGTATTATTTAGGGAATACTTATTCAAAGTTAAAATCTAAAATATTGAGAGTTCTAAGGATTTAAATTGGATTAATTCATCTTTAAGAACCTTAAAATTCTTTAAACACCCTAAAAACCTTAAAATAGCCTAAACACTTGTCGAAAAACCTTCAAAAAACACTTTGATGCCAAATTGAAGTCATTATAGAGGGAAAAGTAAACTTCAACTTGTTTTACAATTACGTATGGCTTAAAGTTAATGGCCTTATATTAAAACCATGCCCTTGTTTGATTGTCCAAAGCACTACCAAATAGTTATTAGCTTTTTTCACCTTTTCCATAGTTGAGATGTCTTATTTTAGGTGCTTAACACCTCACCTAACACTTATTACATATGTAATTGTATGGACAAAGCATTTATGACACTTATTTTACCATTTTATATTTGTTTTTTATAAACTCATTTTACTAATATAAAATGAGGGGTTATATTTGTTTAGCTTTTTTAGCCATTAGAGCTACATATCTCTATTTTTTCTTCTCTTGGGGGCTGATAATATCACATTTTTATTGACTTTGTATCATTTCAAACCAAAAATCAATAAAAGGTATGGTTTCATGTCAAAGTTTTTCCTTCAAAATGAGGATTTGCTAGTATATAAGAGTTCAAAATTTATGGTTTTAGGAAAATAACTTTTATTTTATGTTCTATTGGATGTACAACTCATTTGCAAATATATTGAATCTAATGTTTTTTTTTTCCTTGTAATGTGATATGATTTGAGCAAAGGTTTAGCTACTTATGGTAACTCACCAAACAGGATGACTTAGTTCAAAGAATCAGAGCCATGAGGTTAAAAAATATTGTTACGAGGTAACTAATGAACTAGTATGCATCATTGATAGTCATAGAAAGGAGAGTCAAAGTCATAAATGTTGTCATAGGGTTTTGAAAACAATCATATCAACCTACTATTTGTTAAGGTTGTTAAGCCAATAGGTTTTTCTCTTGAATGCTAAGCATTTATCATGAGCTAATAAAGATTTCATGGGGGCTAATCATGTTTGAATGAATATATTTATGGCTTGAATATCACTATTGGGCTATGTTGGTTGTATTTCCTGTTTTTGCTAGTTCTCCTTGTTCCTTGTCCTACTCTCTGAGTTCTGATGTGCTCAATCAACTATCTCTTCTCTTGTTCATTATGCCCTTACCTCTGCCATGTTTTCAGGTTTTCAAGTCTAAACCTTGCTCAAATTGTAAAAACCCTGAAAACCCCTAGTCTTCCAAGTATTAAATGATGAAATTAAACCCTAAGTCATGTCTTTCTGTTTCGAAGTTACTTTTTCCATTCACTTAAGGCATGTGTTTCAATTAAATCGCCTTGTCGCTATACCCCGAGCGAATATTCCATTTGTCTTCCCGACTTTGCATTTTCCTTGTGTCGCGTAGTCTCGTTTAATTTCAAAATATTCCTTTGGCCTTCCGAGACTCAGCGATTTCTTTCAGTCGAGTAGTCGCAAGATAACCATGTCATAAAGCTTTATAAAGATGGGACCCACTACTTAGTCGGGTGATCGCGGGAGATTTTTAACAGTCATGAAAATGTCTTCAGACTTCGTGATTACTTCATGTCGCGTTATCGCCAAATCAAGCCAAAGCTAAAAGTTAAGTCAGGCTTCAGTCGCGTGGTCTCGAAAAGAAACAGTTGTTAAGAAATATTAACTCAGACTACGCGACTAACCGTCTGTGGTTTACACTAATGCTTAGTCAGCTTGTCGCCAGAACAAGATAATGTCTCAGTTCTCCAGTATGCAGTAAGTAAACCAATGATTGTGTGACATGTGTCACAAGGCGGGTGGCTGTTAAGAGAAGGTTATCGCATGGTCGCCATAAGGAGGAAGTGGATTCAGCGACTTTGAGACTAAGGTGCTTTGCCTTCTGTCGCGATGTCTGGAAATGGTTTAAGGGCATGTAAGAAACATTGAGCGATTGAGCGACAGCCGTCAGACGAAAGAATCAGAAGATCCAACAATGGTCGTGAAGTCTAAGAAGAAAAGTACCCCAAGGGAAAAGACCTCCCGACTTGGCGATTAGGGTATGTCACACAGTCGTCAGAAGTGAAAAGGGGGCGCTTATAATATGTTAAGGTAAAGTTGAATGCTCAGGGCTTATATCTCCCGACTGGGCGACTAGGCATTGTCGCGAAGTCTTGAAACAGAAATTAAACACTCAACAACAGGGAGATAACCGTAAAGGTTAATGGTAACGGTTAGTCGTGAGGTCTCATAAAGAATGGTGAGTTACTGTTAACTGTGCACGACTATGATTTCAGTTATGTCGCGTGATCGCCAGATGATCACTTGGGTCAGCCAAAGTTAAGAAAGCACATTGTCACCAAGTCTTGAGATGAAACCATGGTTAGTGACAGAGGCCCGCGACAAAGAGACTTAATGCAGTCGTGTAGTCGCCTGATTACAAGATCTAAGAAATGGCGGCAGTTTTTTGATGTGACAGAGTAAATCTCTCGGCAACCAATCACAGGCTCGTATTTTGATTACTGTGCAAGAAGAGTAGCTGAGATGTGAGACAGACAACGAATTAGAATGTGACATGTCAGCTCTCTTAAACATTATATGATTACTCTGAGGATTCATTTTTGAAAATTTGATTTCCTGTCAACTTCAGCAACTACGACTAGGTTTTTCAAGTTCACAGCATGGCGAATTAATGGCAGAACTAATGTTTCCAAATTATGAGCTGCGTACTCTGAATGACGGCTATAAGGAGTTGATAGTGCATTCATTCCCATTCACCGTGCTTTCAGTTTTCAGAGCCAAGTTGCTAAGTTTTCAGAAAGAGAGATATTCTGCTTAGTTTGCAGTGTTTCCAAAGTTCATCAGAGAGTTCTAAATTGCAGAAGATTATGCACAGAACAAACAGCTAATATTTGAGATAGATTTGTTTCAATATCGGTAAGAAAAAAGAGATTCAGCGTGTTGCAAGGATGAGCAGAGCTGTGAGTGTTGCTTCAACAAGTGGAGGGAGTGGAGAAGAACAGAAAGGAAAAGCAAGTTTCTCTGATGAGTTTCTCCATCTCCTGCCAGGTTCAACGTAGAATAAGAAGGCCGATGCTAGTGTCCTCCTGGATGAGTACAAGAACATTCGAGATGTTATGACCCCTGGCACAACAGGTTTCTCTCTTTTCAATTACTTCTATAAAAATTCTGATAAGCCCATCCCAGTTTCAAACCCTTGGACATGTGGTCTTGCTAGGTTGCTTGTTCCTGATGTTTTCTTAGATGTAGACC
>MU224216.1:939961-961611 GCA_018584345.1 Thuja plicata
ATAAATTATTGGATGAGGCCTTCAAAGCTGAGACTGATATCAACAAGTTCCTACTTGATGTCAAAAACATCACTGATGCAAGATGGGACAGGCAAAAGGTGCAGGTACAGAGTACTCAGGACTTCAAGTGGCCATCAGACGATGAAGTAAAGGCTTGGGAAGTCATGACTACACCAAAGAAAAAGAAGCCTGTAGTAGAAGAAGAAATTTTGGACGATGAGTAAAGTGAACACTTGGCGCTGCACTGTTCAGAGACAAGAAGGACAGTTATTACAAAAGGAAGATGTAGGTGAGTAGGCGAGCATAGCTATCTGGACTCAGCATAAATACTACCAGCTACCATCTACAAATCTGATTGCAATCGCCAGATCGGGAGAAGAATAAGAAATATCTGTTTATACCTTTTTGACTCAGTCCTTTCACCGCTTCTTCTCTCTCTTTCTTTTTTCTCTCTTGTAACTTTTGGGTTAGGTTTTTGTGACCATCCGAAGCTTGTTGCATCCTTAAGGGATTCCAAGATAGTCAAAAACCTATATATAGCATAAGATTTGTAATTGTTAAGGGTCTTTGATGTTGGAACATTTTGGAAAGGAGATAATATATCACAGAATTCAGATATTCTGGGTTTCTTTCTATCTTTTGAAGCTGTACAATCTTTCATGTATGGAAAGCTGGATCATATAAATAATATACGGTGCAATTTTACTCTCCTCCATTACTGTCTCTTTATTCTTTGTATGTGCTCTTCTATGTTAAGTTTACAAGGTATTCTGAAACATTCTGGTTATAAGGTAACTATTTGATTACTTGCAAGTTTCTTTTAAGGAAAGAACTAAGTTTTGTAAGTAATTTCAGGGAGCATACTGCTTTGTTTAAGGATTTTATATAATAGTTTTGAGGTGACAGGGTAACTTGTAAGGCATCTTACCTGAATTGTATGTGGGTTGTAAGGCAAACTGCTATATTTTGTTTCTATGAGATCTTAGCTTATATTTTGACTCTATAGCCCAAAGGATAGGCACTGGTTCAGAAAGCAGTCTGATAATCTATCTTTGTCTAAGTTATTCCAATATATCAAAACCAAATAAATCATAATACTTTGTTACCAAGAACAGACAAACTAAACTTGTTAAGGACATATGTCAGCAGGACAGTGTCCATTATAGTGATTCCTTGAAGAGTGAATCAACTAGGTTATCCCTCCTATAAAGAAAAGGAAGAAGGATGAAAATCCTTGTATCACTGATTCTTGTTATGCTTAAAACCATGGTTTGTATGGTTATATCTTGCATTTGGTTATGCTTGGTTATTTGCAAGGTGATTCATAAGTTGGTTTAACAAAAGATACATAGCAAATCAGTGTCCACATCAATACATACTGTGTAAACAGCCATCATAAAAGGTAAAACCTACCTGAGTATATGTGGAGCTAAAAAATGAAGAAGGACCTTATCCAGTCCTTAGCAATTAGGCTTTTCTTGTCTCTGAATCAGTATTATAAGGCATGGTGTTCAAGTAGTCATTTCAAGCACTGTGATTCATACAAGAAAAATCCCTAACAGGCTCCTTGAGATTATGTGAACTAAAATTTCGTGAGGAAATGTTATCACAATAGTCACACTATAGACTATTGAAATTCTTCTAGTAGGTATATGTCTTAATAAATTCCTTAAAACCCCTTATATAACCTTAACAAGACATTGGGAGGTCATTCTTGTAAGTTCCATAGAGGTACTAGCATAAATTATCACACATTTGGAAATAATAATTGCAACCATTGAAGGACTATTATAACAACCATTAAGGTAGAAACATGATTGTCATAAATTTAGAATTTTGCAAGGATAGTTAGTGAATTAGAACTATCAAGAGTGGTCATAGGTAAAAGGAATTCAATATTTTAGATCAAGTTATCAAACTATAGGAATAAGGGGTTAAATAATGGTGTTTAATTGAAGGTTATGTATTTTCACACCTTATGGTTTTCATATACATGCATGTTATCTTATGAATAATCATATAACTCCATATGGTTGCTATGAAACATGCATAGTTCATCATTTTGAGGAGACTATCTAGGTCAAGGGGTTGAAAACGGTAGAATATAGTTGTCATAATAGTCATGTATATTATTTTTAAAAGGGGTGAATATTGTCATAATGCCTTAAAGTAGTTTTGGATTGCTATAAATCTTGGCAAACACTTAGTATGTGTAAATTCTATTTTTATTACCTTTAAAATTATAACCAAAAACTAAGAATGTATTGAGAGATCAACATTATAAGGTGGAACCCCTTTAAAATGATATCACTAAGATTATTGAACTAAGTTGAAGAACATCCATAATAGTCATATGGGGATTGTCACAAAGATCTTTGTTAAATTGAATCGTACATGATAGAGGTAAGCATTTGATTGCCCAGGGAAATTCATCAAATCCTCACTAAATTTTTTTATCATATATACCTTGAGAAACAAAAGTAAAATGAAATTAAAAAAAAAAATTGTATAGCCATGAAAAATGACTAGACCTTAACAAAAACTAAGGCGACAGTCCTGATTCATGATAATAGATTGCATTTATGACTATCATAGAAAGTTGTTGTAAGATTGTAACAAAGATATACACTTTCAAAAAATGTTTCATGTCTAAATCCAATCATGACAAGAGATAAACACCTATATGTTATCACATTATGAAGGAAATTGTCAAAGAAAATATGAGTTGCAAGAGGATTGTCATGGCACATGAAGCATTCATCTTACTACCTGACATTGTCACTACATGGATGACTTGTGAGTCTAATGACATTAGAGGAACAAAGAACAATTCCAATGGAGATGATAAAAAAGATAGGGGTTGACAAAGATGAAGATATCTAATATTTAGTTAAGTTTCTAGTGACAAAAAATGGATAACTTACAAAATTGATTTAAATGTATGAAAATGATTGAGAATTGATTATTTAAAATGATTAAAAATACTGATAGATTTTTGAGGAATTTAATGATCTATATCTCTTCTTGTGGGATAATATTTCTAGAAAGATATAAATAATTTGGAGATAGTTCTTGCAAAAGATTACAAAGATTGATATGTGACTCGGAGAACATTGGGCTCTACAACTTGGTCAAAAAAGGCCATTGATTCATGATTTGTGCTAGATGTGAGGGTGTCATTCTCAAGAAATTCCAACATGATACTTCTCTCTTGTGTGGTGGTAGGGTAAGTTAGAGTAAGTACCTTCCTAAACCCATTTGAAATTTTCTCATTCTTGAAGCCTTCCTTTGTTTCCCCTCCATTCTCTGTATGCTTTGTATGCTTGTTATTTTGACGGCGCTCTGTGTCTAGGGTACCATGAACATTGTGAGTTTTGATGGGGGAGGACAGGGATTCAAATACGACATTGGATATCAATCGAAATGATATGTTGAATTAAAACCCTAAACACTTAAAGACATTTGCAAAATCACACTCTAGTTTGAAAACAAGGATTTCCTCAAAGGAAAGGTTTGTTATAAGGGATTATGGACAAGGGAAAATATATTCAAGAAGAGAGATGCAATTTATGCACTCTTCTTTCTCCTTTAGCACTCTATCCCTTGAGCCAAACCCAAATATCGCTTCATCCATCTCTGTGGAGATCAAGAGATTGAAGGATGTGGTTTTTTTTTCCACCATAGACCCCATGAGGGTCCCTTAGAAAATATTTGGATGAATGGCTTACTAATGTATTGTTTATTAAACTAGGAATTCATTTTAATTTCTATAGAATGATTCAAAAAGGCCTCTTTATATTTTTATTTAATAATCATGAATCTTAAAATAAATTTTTACAAAAGTAATTTTGGATTGTAGTTAAAAGTATATTTAGATACATTATATGGTCCCCAGATGTCATCTTAGAGGAGGTGCTTGCCCCCTCTTGCCCAAGGTGGTTGAAAGTTATAAATATACCAACAATTCTATGGGATTTTATTGATCAAATGCTTACACCATTTGGTAATGTGATTAGAATAGATGGAACAAGAGTCACTCTTCCTCATATGGATGTTAGGGTTCTAGTATCCATCAACCTAGGAGTTGATCTTCTAAATGTTTTGAGCATTTCTCTTGAAGATGGAATACACTAGTCATATTGAATTTCTTGTAGTCATCTATGCTTGATTCCTTTGTCAAAGAGAGGGGCATGTTAGAAGAAAGTACCCTATCATCAAACAAAGACAAAAAAAAATGTGATATGGGAAAGTATGTAAATCCTAATAATAATCATTATAGTGATTCTTAACATTCTGATAAGAATAGGGTTACAACCCAATAAAAGGCAATTGTAGAAAAGTCTTGGATAACTAAGAGGGGGTGAATCAGTGTTCATAAAATAATTTTCATTAACTTAATCAATCTAGAGAAACCTTAATTCAATCGGATAAACATAACAAATATATACTTGAAAGCATAAAGGAACACTGAACACAATGAACACCAAATTTACATGGAAAATCCAAGATGAGAAAAACCACAGAGAAACTAATTATCATGAATAAGAAAATTGGTTAAGGTGATTTTTACAATGAAGGCTCACTACAAAGATGCTCACAGGAGGTAGACTCACTACCGATAGGATCACTATCAGTTGAGCTAACTGCCCTAAATGCATAAACCAGCTATCATAGTTGAAACTTAGCTAACTACCATAACAAGAAATAATGAGAAAGAATTCCACCGCTAAAATATTTCACATCAAAAACAACACTGAAGAATACATCAATCTAATATCACTAGTTGCATATAGTCGCGCAACAATGTCGAATGTCTTCTCTTCTATGTTTGCATCGCTTGCACACTAATCATCATCAAATAGAAATTATCCTCTACATATACCATTCCATGTTTCCATATTCATCCATGTCATCCAAGCATAATATTAATTATCATTTTACAAATTTTTCCATATACAATTTAAAATAGGCCACAACAAGACATTCTCATAGTGGAAGGAATGAAACATGGAACACACCAAAATCTCCTCACTTAATGCAACCCGCTATACACTCATCACATTATTTGAAGACAAAGAATAAGATCTACAGATTAAAATGCATATTATTTTTCTAAACCACAATTACTGATATCCAGATAGGTCCAGACCCAAAAGAAATTATCTCAGTATGTTACAACATTAATGGGACTAGGACAAACATGGCCAAATATAAAATATTATATCGGATCATCCAAAGCACTCTAATTCCATATCACCAAAGATAAATAGAACCACAACTAATCAACCACAATATGTTGACATCAATGACAACAACAATAATCAAAATTACATTCCAATAATCTCCCCCTTTTTCATTGATGGAAAGATTCATCAGCGACAAAGAAAATAAAGAAATATCAGCATTACGTCAGATTTTCTTCTCCCCCTTTGACAAAAATGATGTAAATAACAAATTTACCCCTGAAAAGCTTACTCTGCTCCCCCTAAGAGGAAGCCACCAAGCATTAATCCAAAAAAGAATAGGCATATAATACTTTGGACCAATGCACAGCCCGATGCACTTTAGTTCTAACTAGAAAGGGGCAAAACCCCCAACTTATGCCTGAGATATTCAAAAGTGTCCTTGCACAATGGTTTTGTGAAAATATTTGTAATTTTATCTTTTGTAGGTACATATTCAAGTCTTACTTCACTGTCCAAAACCTTCTCCCTCAAGAAGTAATATCTAACAGATATATGTTTCATTTTGGAATGTTGTACTAGATTCTTAGAAATGTTTATGGCACTAGTATTATCACACATAATTGATATCGGTTGATCAAATGTTACACCAATATCCTTCAATGTTTGTTTCATCTAATGTGTATGAGTGCAACATGATGATGCTTCAATGTATTCAGCTTCAAAAATAGATAATGATATTGAATCTTATTTCTTACTCGACCATGCAACCAACTGGGAGCCAAAAAAATTTCAGCTCCGCCACTTGTACTTCTCTGGTTATCAACACAACTGGCCCAATCCACATCTCTATAGGTTGTCAAAGTGAAATTTGAATCCTTAGGATACCGTAATCCAAATTATTTTATTCCTTTCAAATATATGCAAATCCTTTTCACTGCAAAAATGTACAATTCCTTTAGTTCTTGTTACAATTTGGCCGCTAAACAAACAACATACATAATATATGGCCTAGTAGTAGTCAAATAAAAGAAACCTCCAATCATTGATCTGTACTTACTTGCATCAACTTTGAGTGAGTCATCATCTTTTGTTAATTTACATCTAATAACAATAGGTGTAGAAACTAGTTTATAATTCTCCAACCCAAACTTCTTCAACAATTCTCTAATATACTTGGATTGAGAAATGAAAATTCCTTTTCTATTCTGATTTACTTGTAATCCAAGAAAGAAATTTAACTTGAGAATCATAGATATTTTAAATTCCTTTTTGCATTTCCTTTGTAAATATTCTACACATATCATCATTACCTCCAAAGATTATGTCATCAACATTCACTATAATAATCAACATATGATCTGAATAAATTTTGTAGTATAAGTTGTTTTCAGTAGATCCCTTCTAAAAATTTTGACCAATCAGATACTTTTCTAATCTTCCATACCAAGCCCTAGGTGTCTTCTTCAATCCATACAATGCTTTATTCAACCTGCAAACCACATCTGGATCAAATTTTACTTCAATCCTTCTAGTTGTTCAATGTAGACCTCTTCCTTTAGTTCTTCATTCAATAATGTTGACTTTGCATCCATTTGATAAACTTTGAAATCTTTGAAAGATGCAAAAGCTAACAGTATTCTAATCGCTTACATTCAGGCTATAAGTGCATAAGTTTCTTCAAAATCAATACCTTTGATCTGAGTGTAACCCTTTCAAACCAGCCTTGCCTGGTTCCATTTTTGTCCAACTTGTTTGTGAATACCCACTTTGTTCTATTCACATTTTTGTTTGGTGGTTTGGGCACAAGTTCCCAGGTTTGATTCTTGTCTATCCGATCAAGCTCTTCTTCCATTGCCTTTACCCAACTTTGATCATTACATGCTTCTTCTACAGTCTTAGGTTCATTTTTTGAAAGTAAACATAATAAAACTTGTTTTTAAGCTTCTTTTCTTCTTGTGATAATGCCTTTATTCTTATCTCCAATAATCTCATTTTCTAAATGATGTTGTACATACCTGGGGGTCTTACATGTAGATGTCAAAATATACTTTGTCTCTTCTTCTTCTTTCTTATCTTTATTTCCTTTGTCCTTTGATTCAAATTCATATTCAATATGCTTGTCAGGAGTTCCTTGGATATATTCATCAACTTTCGTATTCGTGCCTTCAACTATAGCTCATTTGGTCTCTTGTTATAACACTAGTGTTAGAATAACTGAGAGGGGGGGGGGGGGTGAATCAATGGCCTCAAATATTCCAATAAATCAACCCAAAAACTTAGTACCACAATATTAAGCCTCTAGTTATCTTCAATCCTACAAGATGAATGCCTTCAAACAATCTTAACAAATAACTACTGCTCAGAGTTCACTGTTAAACCTTATTCTTACTTTTTACCGATTAGAAGTCTTTCATTTACCGAAAAACAATAAATTTCTTAGTGTATACCGATCAATCCATAATTAGTTATGTGTAATACAAAACACTAAAGTAATGACTCATAAACACATTGACACATGGATTTTTAACGTGGAAACCCTGTTAAGGGAAAAACCACTTGGGACCAGTAACCCAAAATTTTCACTCTTCTGAAGTGGGCTCGGTAAGAGCCAACCCTGTTAAAGGTTACAAGCACACTATTAGGTGTGACCTTGTTAGAGGATTTAAATAGAATAGTTTGTCACTTGATATTGAGCATCTCTATGCTACCTTCTATTACCAAACCCTGGTTTGTCAAATGGTATCTGGCATCTCATGCTATCTTCGTGATCAAACTTTTTGATATTCCTTGGGATTTATTACAATATAGAAAGGATTGTTAAGTCCTGCTCGGTTAAGAGACTTTTTGATCCAATGGTTAAATTGAAATAGTAAATGATCTGTTCACATATACAACTATAAACTTGCAGATTTTTAGATCTATTGTAAGCTCATAATACCTTTCTGATCAATGTATCTTTTCAATGCCTTTGCTCCACTTCTTTATGCTCGGTGATGTTGTTCTTCTTTGTTTCTCGGTGTCCACATAAATCTTTAGCTCTTTCATTAGCTTGATTGACCAGCATTGTATGAAGTTGTTCTTCATCAGTTTCTCTCCAGCATCCTCTTTCTCTATTCACTCCCCTAATTCATAATGAATTAGATTGTCTCTTTATAGACATGATATCACTATTTCTAAGTATTTGACTTTCTTGTTCTTGGTGTGATCTACAATTCTATCCAATCTTGATTTAAAGCATTTACTCTTGTTTTATCTCGTAGATATCTTCTTGCCAACTGTAATAAAACAAATTTAAATCTTTCCCTTATCTCTGGCTTTAACTTGTCGATGAAAAAAATGTTAACAACTAGTTAGCTCTATCTTTAGCTCTTTCCAGCTAAGTATTTTTTCATTTCTAAACTTTAGTTCCTTTCGGTGTTTAACTCCTTGTTAGCTTCAGTCAACACTTGAGTTCTCCTCGGGCATCTCCATCGGGGTTGTCTGTCCGTCGGGGATGACTATCCATTAGGCATCACTGTGAAGTTCAGCTCGTCAGTAATGCATGTGATTCTACTCATTGGTAATGCTTGTCAGGTTTCTTTCACGGGCATCACTATGACTTTACTTTCGGGTTTCTCTATCCGTCAGGGTGCACTACCCGTCTATGTTTGTTGTCACTTAGTGAATGTTGATCTTTTATGCATTACTGAAAGCATAACCTTTATCTCTCTGATTCTCTGAAGTCTTTGACACTTTGTATATAACCAATCAGATTATATCAATTTGACATCAATGACAATATAATCCATTAATTGATTTAATGTCTTGCATTATCTTTCTGCATTTTGGTGATCAACTTAACATCTTCAAACATTCAATCAGTTATGGTTCATCAATCTCTCCCTTTGGCATTGATGGAAACACACTACATTATCACACTATATTATTTCTAATATAATATGAAATATATCAAGTTTGTATTTCATCAATCTCTCTCATATCTTTTGTTCTATAACCAATACAAATGTCTGGCTCTCGGTAAGCTCATATAGCTTAGATTGCTTCTTTCTTGCAGAGTGTCTTCTTCAATCTTCAATCCCACTACTAGATAGATGTATCAGCTTCTTATTTTGTTTCTAATATGTGCTCTACCTTGATTGTTTCTCTCCTTGATCATCTCTTTTTCCTTTGACAACAATCTCTCCTTTAGTTATGTATTCTCTCCCTCATGTTACTTCTCTCCCTTTGATGAATATTTCATATGTAATCTCTCCCTTTGGATAATGATTAACTCTCCCATTGAATTCTTAGGAACTTCTCTCCATGGATAATTAATGGATAATGATATAATCTCTCCCTTTGACAATAATGCCAAACAATTCTTCCATCCTTTTTATAATATACTCCTTGAATTTCCATATCCATCAGCAATACAGTGAATCTGGTGTTCGGTGTAGGTATGTACCTTGTTGTGTACAGATGTATCTTTGTAGTCCATTTTTCTTGCTTGCATCAACATGAATGATCTTCTGATAGTGTGTAGGCTGATGCAGCCTCCTAGTCAGCTTATTGACCGATAGACAAGGGTTGGATCCCTAGCCTCTGTCTCAGGTACTCAAATGTATCTTTCAGTAATGGTTTGGTAAATATGTCAGCTAATTTTTCCTTGGATTGAACATATTCTAGTATCACTTATTTTTCTTGCACTTGTTCTCTTAAGTAATGATACTTGATAGTAATATGCTTAGTCTTAGAATGCATGACTAGATTCTTTGATATGTTTATTGCACTGGGATTATCAGAATAGATAATCACTAGTTCAAGAATCTTCATATCCATACCTTCCAATAATTGTTTGATCCATGCAATATTAGAGCAATTTGCAGTAGCAGCCACATATTGTGCTTCTGCAGTAGACTATGAGATGCATCCTTGCTTCTTGATGATCCATGTGACAAGTTTTTCACCCATGAAGAATGCTCCTCCAGTTGTGCTCTTTCGGTCATCCATGTTTCCAGTCCAATCATCATCTGTATAGACTTGAAGCTCAAATTTTCCTTCTCTTTTATACCATAAGCCATAGTCCTTGGTGTTCTTTAGATATCTTAGAATTCTCTTGACAGTAGTCATATGTGATTCTTTGGAATTAGCAGAGAATCTTGCAACTATTCCAACTGCATGTGCTATATCTGGTCTGGTATGAACAACATACATTAATTTTCCAATCATTGATCTATGCAAGGGCTGATTTACCTCATTTGATTTGTCTTCTTTTGTCATCTTACATCTGGTTTCCATAGATGTTCCAACTAGCTTGGAATCTTCCATCTTGAATATCTTCAGCACTTCCTTGATGTATTTGGACTGAGTGATATATATGCCTGCATCTTGCTGAAGAATCTATAGACCAAGAAAGAATTTGATCTCCCCAAACATAGAAATTTCAAACTCTTTGCTCATTTCATTAGCAAAGGATCTACATAACATTTCATTTCCCCCAAATATGATATCATCAACAAATATTTCAGCAATCAAAATATTACCATCGGTATCTTCTTTTAAGTACAAATTTCTATTTTCACTTGTTCTTACAAATTCAATGCTTATGAGATAGGAGTGAAGTCTTTCGTACCAGGCTCTAGGTGCTTGTTTCAATCCATAAAAGGCTTTATGTAGTCTACACACCATGTTTCTCTTGTATGGATCGACAAACCCTTATGGTTGTTTAATGTATACCTCTTCTTCCAGTATTCTATTTAGGAATGCAAATTTGACATCCATCTAGTATACCTTGAACCCTTTGAATGCATCATAAGAAAGTAATATTCTTACACCTTCTAGTCTAGCAATGGGTGAAAAGGTTTCACCATAATCAATACCTTAGTCTTGTGCATACCCCTTGCATACTAATCTTGCTTTATTTCTTGTGACTTATTCATTCTCATTCAGCTTGTTTCTGAATATCCATTTGGTACTGATGACATTCTTGTCATCTGGTCTTGGTACTAGTGTCCATGTACTGTTCTTCTCAATCTGTTCTATTTATTCATTCATAGTACTGACCCATTCTTCATTTTCAAGTGCAGTATTAACAGATTTAGGCTCAAAATCACAAAGTAAACATATAGTGTTTAGTGACTTACTTCTTGTTCTCATTCCAGCCTTCTTGTCTCCTATGATTTGATTCTGTGGATGATGTCTTCTGACATACTTGGAAATTTTTGGTTCAGCTCTTTGTCCATCATTCTGATCATCATCTTGTCCTTCATTTTGATCTCCATTGCTCGAAACATCATCTTGAGGATTTTCCTAATTTTTGGTATTGCAGCCTGATGCTCGGGTGCAATATCCTAATTTAAGATCTATTAGATATTGAATATCATAAACATAAGTAGGAGATATTTTTCCACAGCAAGTCAAATTGTGATATTGCTATCAGGATTCAACTGTGTAGTTTTTGAGTCAAACTCATTGACCCATAATTCATGAGTAGTGGTTCACATGAGAGATGGGTTCATGTGAACCACTACTCATGAATTATGGGTCAATGAGTTTGACTCAAAAACTACACAGTTGAATCCTGATAGCAATATCACTATCATAAACATGTTCAGAGAAATGGTGAAATTTTTTTCTCAATCCAACACAGTAAACAAGTTAATGGATCAGTATATATTCAAGAGGTACCAGATCAAGAAGATAATAATTTCCAAGAATCAGATGACAAAGATAAAATAGAACAACATACAACATATGAACAAAAAGAATTTTCAGATGAAGACTCTTATGAGGGTATGCTTGAAATATCCATGTTCTTAAATCAATTGTTTGAAGAGGATTTTCTATGCAATCAAGTCCGCCAGCATCATGATGAAGGTAGTAGCCTTAATAATAATTTTGATGAAACCCAAAATATGCATTCAGAAGGTGAGATATCATTCAATTCATCCTATGAGAGAGAGTTGTATCAGACTTGTGAAAATGAGATTGAAATAGCCAAGCATAATGATGAGAATATGTTGAAGAAAAGTTCTGAAAATTATCCAAATATCCTATCTGATCAAATTCTTGATATAAAAGAATTTGTATTTCTTGAATATGAGCTACCTTCAAAGATTTTATGTGAGCAGAAACAATATTTAGAGATTGGAAATGGGGAAGATTGTGTGCAAGGAGATATCCAAGAAGAAAAACTTAATTTAGATACTTGTATGAATGATCAAATGCATAGGGATCCTCCATTCAGCAAAGAACACAGTGCACCTGATGATTTCTCAAAGGAAATACACAAATCAAAATCCAAAGACTGCGAAGTGGAACCAATAAGTATTATCTATAAGGATGATACATCTAATACAACAAGGGATCAAATGTTGGGGCTAAATAATCCTGAAACATGTCTATTTTCAAATATTCTAGTTGATAAGGAAAATGACCGATATAATATCATTTTCAAGAGACTCAAAGTGTTTTATGATCAAAATCAGATCTTTGATAGAGGAAAAGAATATTATTCATTTTGGGGGCTAGGGGCCACCAAATTAAGTTCAGACAAATATTTTATGAAGAGGTTAATAAACTAATGGTTTGCTTCTCCAGAGATAGTTGGAATCTCACTATGCTCACATAGATCATACGTCCCCGGAAAGAGCCACTGGTGGTACCCTAAATTTTGAGAATTTGGAAGTCTCAATCCATTATCAAGAAGAAAGTTTCTCCATACTAAAAAAATCAAAGGAAGGAAGCTTTATGACACAAATAAATAGAACTAACTAATCGAAACCTTCAAGAAATGTTGGAATTTCGATCTTCTGCAAAGATGATGTTGACAAATGTTGAAGACGGTCAAATTTTGAAAATATAAAAATGACCCTGTTCGGGAAATCAAATTTCCTATCTCCAGTAGAAATATTAGCTTTTAAAGAGGTGCTTTGGATTTTATACCAAAGCCAAATCCGAAAGTTAGGTAGTTATTTTTTAGTTAGTTTATTGTTTTTTCAAAATAATTTGTCATAAGTGTTGTGTCTTTTCACCCTAAAGAGGTGTGAAAGCCACTCAAATACATATACATACATAATGTAAAATTTAAAGAAGACAATACAATATAATACAATTTCACATATTTGGAAAGTTTTGAATCAACAACTGTAACATGAACTTGGATGTGCCATTATTTCAAAATCAATAAAGATAAGTGTTTTTTCTCTCATCTGTGGGAATAGATTCATTTTCATTTTCAATTAGTCCCTTAGATAAAATCTATAGATTTTATTCAAAGTGATAGTTTGGTGTAGCATATTTATGATTAAATTCATTGTTTCTATTATCAATTGGTCTTTTTATCTTGTATGGTTAAATTCAATTGATTGGGGCCACAACCAATCGGTTTGTCATTTGAAAATTGATTATCAATTGAGATAACTGTGAATTATCTTAGGTTGTATGTTGATATCATAACACTTTGAAGTGATATGTTTCTTGTAAACTGTCTTTAAGGTTGTACATAGGGTTGGGATGATTTTGACTCTATTTCCCATGAGAAAATAAGGCACTGGTCTATATACATGTTGGATTATGATTATTTAGTTCATTGTTCATAGTTTTTTGATATTCTATCCATATGCACTTTTCAATTCACATTTATATTCACAAACATTCACTTAATATATTAAAGCATTTCAGCTAGCATTTTGTGACATGTTGCTTTCAGTGAATATTTCTTTCAAGTACTTTGCCATATTATGAGAGGAAGAAGTTTGAAGTACACTTTATCTGCTATAAAAAGCCTTGAGATTTGAAGGATAAATCTAAGGTATAGGCCTACCATCCTTGGTTCTGCAGAGCCAGAATTGTTGAAGGTTCAGCCTTGTCTTGGTTGAAACCTTGTTAGTTGGCCAAATCACTTGGGTTTCCCAACATTAGATTGGAAATTCCATAGGAAATCTAATCTATTGATTTGAGCACCAATACAATGTTCCTCCACCTTTGTAAGAATTTAACAAAGGATTCACCATCTTTTTGCTTAATGTCATAGAGGTCCTTGATGTTGACCTTGCATTCAATATTATGATGGAAGTGAGAAATAAACATTTTGGCCAATTCTCCCCAAGGATGAATGCCATGGGGTAGGTGTGAGAACTATTCCATTGCTGATCTGGCTAGACTCTGTGAAAATAGTCGCATTAGGTAAGTTTCATCATGTGTAACCTCAATGCAGCTAGTAAAGAACTCTCTGATATGCTCTACAGGGCTCGTACTGCCTCTGTATTCAAATTTAGGCACTGAGAAGTGAGTGGGAAATGGAGACATGTGAAATGAGTGATCAAATGGGTATAGGTACAAGTCCTCTTCTATGTAAGACTTAGTTTGCCCCTGATTTTGCATGTCCATCATTTGTGTTTGTAGGCTTTGCACTTGTTGTATCAACATGCCTGTTTGAGATTGAGGAATGTTCCCAACATTGAATCTTTGTGCTATGGTAGGTATAAGACTTCACCCCTGTGTTCCTTGTGTTGGGACATATGATCTAGTCCTCATGACTTAGTATTGATTTCCTAGTGTATGATTCTGATACTAAGGAATTTGATTGGTCTAGGATTGTTGTTGTTGTTGTTGGGATCCCTGTAGGAATGAAGGTGTAGCCTTTGGTGGATTTTGAATAAATTTCAGACCCACGGATATTGATGCATGTGGGAGCAAAGTATTGAGCCCAAAGCTAGCAGGGATAGATTACAGTGTATGAGAAGTCGCAAATGGGTTGTTTCTTGTTTGTGGAATTGATGACACAACATGAGTGCTTAATGTAAAAGGACATGAGGCTGATGCTTGAGATAAACTAGTGACCAGGGGTGCACTCAGTTGGGAGCCCATCATGGTTTGGGTGGATGATGTACTAGCTTGATTGGCAGAGCTAGTTCTGGTTGACACAGTCTGCACTGACGTCGTTGTCATTGATGATGGAAGAGACAAAATTTAAGATATCACAGGATCCATTTGAGAGGTTTGAGTTGTACTTTGTCTTGCTAGTGGGTTCTCATGCCAAATTGTTGATAGATTCAATTTAGCGGGGATTTTGAATCCCTTCTTAATCAACATGGATAGAAATATTCTGGGGTTTCTCTCCACAACAACATCAACTACTTGTGAAAAATAGGCATCTTGCTTTATGTCTTCAAGCTCTTCCTCTGTGACATCTTGAAACATTGCTAGCCTATGGGGACCATTAGGAATAGGATGCATATTCTCAATGTAAAGAGCAGGATCAGTGTTTTTGAATGGGTCATCCTCTCTCTCTTTTTCCCACGGGGGAAATTGGTTAATATAGGATTCATCGGGTTGAGTTCTAGCCTTTGACCTAGTATAAGGTCCTCCATAGGGTGTGAGAGACATGATGTTATCTGGGTTTTGAACTAAAATAATTGATATAAAGAAATAAAAAAAAGGATAACCTCTCAAGGAGAGTCTGAGTTATATTTGACAAGGGTAATCTAGGGACATATTTTGACTTCTCTTGATCTCAGAGATTGGTGATGTAAGATATTGATTCTGACCCTTACCTTAGATGAGACAAAGTCATTGATTGAGATTGATGAAGTTGAGATAACGGGATCAAGATAATCTAGTCTAAACTTTTCAATTATCAATATTTAAACAATAGCCGAACTGTCAAAGAGGGATGATCTTAGATGTTTTGAGATTCCAACAAATTCTTTGTTATTTCTTGGGATGTGTACACTGATCTTTCACTCAAAATGGGGAATCTTTTCCAACATTTTTAGAATGATAAAAATTTGGAGTACTGACAGAGGAATCCAAATTTGCTGATAGAATAAATGCACATGTTGATAGGTCGATTGCGGCAAACTTCTACCGATTGCAACAGAATGCTAGGTCAATTGTAGTAAATATTTAGTGATTGCGGCAATAAAAGGATCAATTTCCACAATAAGGGGCTCGATTGTGGTAAAATTTTGACAATTGTGAAAAACTTTCATCAATTGCGGCAAAGTGTGATAGTCTTGCAAAGGATAGTAATTGGGAATCTGTCTGATACAAAAGATGATCTCTATGGAACAGTGATGTGATTCTAGAACAGATTCTGGTTGACACACTAGACCTCAAACACATTTGGCTCATTTTGACAATTTTTGATGTCTGTTTTGCATTTTGGAAATTGATCATACAAGCAAGCACAATAGACACATTGTTTTGAAGATCCAAGAATGAAATGTGTATGTTCTACAACTTTTGCAAGTTGTAATGTTTTCACGTGGTAAAAAAAAAGATAGTCAGATTAATCTAGGTCAATTGGATTTAAGATGCAATATTATAGGCCCAATGATTTGATGTTTGTTGGCTCACACAGTAATCATCATGCTACTAGGACACGAAGATCCACGACCTAGGTGCCCATGTTTTTGTCATTGCCAGATATTGTTTATGTGCTAATTAAGATCTCTTTCATCAACACAATATCCTAGAAGACATATGTTGGGAATCTTGAGGGGAATTCTCCAACCCCTTGCACTATAATAAGACACTTGTTCGGAGGTAAAACAGGTAGGTTTCTAATTAATGACTTGTAGTAGGGTCCGTGGAGTCTATCCAATAACTTTATACTTGTGTGACTCACTTAAGAGCCTAGTTGACCATGTTGGCTACTTAGGGATACTTCACGCGATCCAGGCTATCATCAACACACCTCGCCCGAGCTTGGCTAGATATAAAATGGAGCTTTGGCTCACATCTTGTTTATATATTGATCGAAAGGATTGCTAATTTAAGGTCACCCTCTAAGGAAGAAGTGCTTTCCCCAGACATGCCTTTCTAAAAAATTATAAAGGTTGTTAATCTAACTGATTTGTGCAAGCACACCAATGACTCAAGGCACAAGGTTAATCAATTAAGCATCAAAATTTCAAGTGTGGACTAAGCTATCACCCATACATGCATGTGTGTTCAGTTTTAAGCCCAAAGTAGATGATGATTTCTTGTCCAATTTTAATGCACTAAATTCATTTTTTTTTTGCCTTTGTTCAATTGTTAACCACCATGTCAATTTTAAGCACTAAATTGGAAAATTGAGATTGTGATGTTTTGCATACACTTTTCTTTTTAAGCACCAAAAAGAGAAATGAGTTAATTTTTAGGTTGCTTTGTTAAACCGTTTCCTTGCCACAAGCTGTCAAAAAAATGATTAGTACCAAAACATTCTAACAATCAAATGAATAATATTCAGCAACTCTAGGATTGTTAAGACTGTTAAGGCTAATGGTAACCTTGTACTTGGTTGCAAAACACTTGAGAGAATCTAGATACCTATTGAAAGATTCACTTTGATCTTCAGCTGTGATTGCCAAGATTGCCCTTTGTAGTGTGCGATAGTTAAAGGTTCTTCTTATGGCTGCTCTTAGTGCTCTAGAACCTGGGGTTCGTCTGATTATCCTTTTGGCCATATGTCATTTTCTTATTCCTACATAAAAACTGAGAAACAAATCATATCTTATTAATAAATTGATAAAACAAAGCAATTTTGAAATTCTTCCATTAGATGTGAAATGATTCTGTTAGATGCAAAATTCTGGCAGGCGATTGTGGTAAACTGCTGCCAATTGTGGTAATATTATTTCGATTGCAGAAATCTTCTCTCAATTACAAAATTCTTCTGGCGATTGTGAAATAGATCGATCAATTACGGAAAAATACCAGAAATAGAGACAAAAAGCTACCAAAAATTATTGTGAAACCCACAAATCAATTGCGGCATTAAACTAGTTGATTGCAAAAAATTTTCATCAATTGCAGCAACCTTCTGTCAATTACAAAATTACAAGTTTATTGTAAAAAATAAAAAATTGAAATGTACGACTTGACAAGCGAGGCTGGGAAAATTTGTTTGTCATCTTCAAGCGATTATCAGGTTGTTCAATTCACGCCGTGTTCACCAAAATGTATAGGTAGTGTTATGTACACTCAGTAATGAGGGTTAGTAGCACCAATTTGTAAAGGGGGCAAGCAATCAAAAATACTAAGAACTCGAACCTATGAACAATAAAATAACAAGCAAAGATAGAGGAAAACAAATGAATGCAAACCACAGTGCTCGAGGCTTCTATTGTTTCTCTCTACTCCTTCTGAAATGTTGTGTATGTGGTGCTCAGTATTGGTATTGACAACATCTATGAATTGGGAGTGTTGAGAAAATGATATCGATTATGATCACAAGAATGCTTTGATGCTTCGTACGAGAATCTTGTAGAGTAAGTATGCACAAAAGCTTGAAATCTTGGATCCTTCAAATGGTTGTGAAGGGTTGATTATATAGAATATGAAAAATGATTTGAATATTTGAGATTGATCCCAGAGATTAAAGAATGAATGACTGAGATCAAAAGGAACTGGAGAAGTAATCAGTAAAATCCACCTCTTCAACTAGGAGAGAAGATGTGATATTTCAATTAACTAAGGAGAAACAAGTAAAGTCCACCTCTTCAACTTGGAGATAAGGGGTGATGTTTTAGTTTAACTGAGGAGCAATCAGTAAACTCCACTTCTTCAACTTGGAGAGAAGAGGTAATGTTTTAGTTAACTGAGAAGCAACCAGTAAACTCCACCTCTTCAACTTGGAGAGAAGGGGTAATGTTTAGTTAACTGAGAAGCAACCAGTAAACTCCACCTCTTCAACTTGGAGAGAAGAGGTAATGTTTAGTTAACTGAAAAGTTGATCATGAGTTACCTTTTTTAACTTGAGAAAGGATTTATTTGAATATTTAATTGATTTTTGTAATTAAAGTATTCAAACATGTGATAATTGAATTCTTTTTATTGAGAATTGAATTATTGAGTGAAATTAAATTAATTTAATGAAATTAATTTAATTAGAAGACTTAATTAATAAGTTTAAATATTTAAATTTAAAATTTAGGAAATTGAATTTAATTAATTAAGGTTAATCAATTAAATAAAAATTAACTATTTAATTAATTTTGGAGAAATGATTAAAATGATTCGGGGAATGGATTTAGATGAAATAGATGATTAATTAATGATTAAAAAACCTATTAATTAATAGATGAAAATTAGTGTTTTAATGTAAGGTCGCAAGTATATCCATTTTAGGGTGTCTACATTACTAAGTTTAATAGAAGACTCACATACTTTAACATTATCTTGTAGGTGACTGTTACTATGGAAATTTTGAAAGAAAAATTATATAAATTACTAGGTGATGGGGTCACCACAGTCAACCATAATGAGATGAGGTATGAGCACACAACTCAAATATCAATCCTATGTTCCATTAACAGCTCTTGGAGATACAAAATAGAGTAAATGAGTTGGAAGTCAAGAAGAAAATATAGGAAAAGAAGAAGGGGAGGAAGCATAGACCAAGGATCTATTTCAATAGTGAGAGACTCATACATTGAGGTAGTGAACTCCAAATAAGACCTTTCTATTTTATCTCCTCCATGTGGGTACCTTAAGTGGGATAAATTCAAGGAAAGTAGGAATCAGATAGGTTGCTTATCTATATCTTGGCCTTTTTTAGAGATATAATTATGCGTTAATTATGACATTATTATGTAATCATTAAACTTATATACTCTCTATTTTGTTTGATGTGTAATAAACTAGATTTAGCTAATTAGTACTCTAATATACAAATTGCATGAAGTCTACTATTGTAATGTGGTTTTACTATATCTAATAATAATAATAAAAAGATTACAAAATTGAAATGATTTTTGCATGACCATGCTATTGGAGAAATATGGTTTTATGTTCTATTAGAAGATGAGGAAGAGAGTAATATCGAGGAAGTGTAATTTGAGCATAAGTAATAGAGAAGTAATGAAAATCGCTAAGGAGAAAGACCAAGACTCCATTCATTATTTAAACTCTTATCCATAATCTACAAACACCTCCAGAACCAAATCTAAGAAATAATCCATATTCAACCATTTGAGGACCTAAAAAAGGTACATCATTTATTGAAAATATGATGAATCTTACCAAGATTAGTCATGACATATTAGAATATCTCAACCAACAAAAGGTTACTACTAGCATTTGGGACCTATAAAAAATGTAAGACCAAAAACAAAAATTTATGGAAATAATTTAAAGATTTGAAGAATGTCTCTACAAGAGGAAAATTTTAGGTTTATTTTGAATGAAATATAGAGAAAAGGAATGAGCTTAAATTTTTTGATGCACATATTGCTATCTACAAATAACGAGTATGGTTTGTACGCTTTCTCTCGGCACCACATTGTTTTGGTGAGAATATTCAAAATTGCCTTATTAATTTGGGTACTTCTATAAATGCTATTATCTCTTATGGTTTCTTAGAAAGAAATGAATGCCTTAGATTTTAAAGGTGGGGAATATGAATCCTTTAATTTAGGGATTGAAAGTGAAGTTAAGAATAATATTTTGGGGAATGCACACATGTATAAAGAAAAATAAGGTATAGTAAAGGCCTACATAGATTATTTGGAGTTTATTACATATGAAATTATGAAGATCTAATATTTTTTTAAAAATATATTATAATTGACACAATTTTATTGAAGTCCAATGTTGATCCCTTTAGATAGAAGCAAAGACCTTTTGGTTTACATTACTCAAACCATTAGTTCTTAAACAAGTGTAAAAACTCATGGCAACACATCATCTTTCTATAATGCCTCTCCTATTTTCTCTTCTGCATTGCATGCTCTTGGTGTGGACTTGGCATTGTGCCATTTTTGCATTTTGGTTGTAGATCATTTGTAGTTCTTTGATATTGTTTTGGATACTTTATTGTTTTAATATGTGATTTTGGGTTCCTACCTTATGTTTTATTTGATATATGACTCATGATAATTTTGGACCCATGATGTGTTGGATTTCTTCATAACAAGATATAAATTACATTGTTGCATTGAGTTACATGCTTTCTTGTGCCTCGTTGTGAGGACCTAGTGATTTTACTTTTGATTATGATTATGAGTTGATTGTGATATGATATTCCACCTATTTTGAATTATGATTTCAGCATTGGAAAAATGCATTGAGATAGAAAAATTGTTGTGATTTGAAATAAAAATGTTAATATGGAAATGTAATGTTAATTTGATTAATTAAAAATAAAACAAAGTTGTGTTTTATAATATTAAATGCTAATCAATGTAGTTAGAGATATATGATATATTTAATGGATTATTATGATCATGATGCTATTATAATGTGGGCCCCATTCAAGAAATTTATTTATATACTCAATGTTGTAGTGAAATTGATGTCATTATTTAATGTTGTTATTTAGATAAAATTATTATTATTATGCTTTTTTTGATATTAGATGTGAAAGGTACAATATCGTATCATTAAAATATATGAGAATGCATACAATATGAAAATCCTCTTCCTATATAGATACATATATACATATATATACATATATATATATATATACATATATATATATATATATACATATAT
>MU224216.1:985557-1011764 GCA_018584345.1 Thuja plicata
ACATTGACAACAGACTATGAGAGAAAGATCAATATCTTAGATGAGACTATGCAATTTTCAAAAGACTTCAAGAGAGAGACTTTGATCAGCAAAATCTCTGCATTTGAGATATCAAGATTGAAGACAGGACCTAAAAGTGAAACAACTTTCAAAGCCTCAGTCCATGGTAAGAAATTCCTGGGCAGCTCTAATAATAATGAGAAAGAAGAAGTGGATATAGAACTAGAAGAAATCATTGCTATTATTGCCAAGAAATAATGGAAAGGTAAAGGAAAATATGAAGGACAACTACCATTCAAATTTTTTTCATGCAACAAAGTTGGCCATTTTGCATCCAAGTGTCCTACAAGAGTCAAGAAGTTCAGATCAAATTACAAGCCCAAATATACTAAGGAATGCTATCATGCTGAAGATGGTGTAACTGATGATGAATCAAGAGAAGATGAAATTGGATTCATTTCCATTAAAGACATTGAGAAAATACTTGAAGAAATGGACATTGAAGATGAAAAGAAAGCACAAGAGTTAGCATTAGTTTCCAAAGCAGACATCAGAACTGACTGGATCATTGACAACGGATGCTCACATCACATGACAGGAGACAAAGATAGATTAGTACAACTGGACAAGTACAAGGGTGGTATGGTTAGATTTGGAGACAACACTCCAAAACCTATCATAGGAAGAGGTTACATTACCTTAGATGGAAAGAACAAGACATATGATGTTCTTTATGTTGATGGTTTACACCATAACCTACTGAGTGTTGGACAATTAATTGACAAAGGATATCAGTTGGAATTCAAAGACAACAAGTGCATCATTAACAAAAAACAAGGAGATATGATTGCATCAGTCTCTAAGAATAAAGGTAATATCTTTCAGCTAAATTCAGAAGTAAGTTGTTTTGTTGCAAAAGTAGATGACAGTTGGCTATGGCACAAAAGACTTTGTCACATCAATTTTGACAACATAGTAAAGATAAGCAATGTAAAGGCAGTAAGAGATTTTCCTAGTATTGCAAGACTAGTAGATACTATGTGCAAAGAATGTGTGATGGGAAATCATGTAAGGAGCTCATTTAGAAGCAAGCATAACTCAACAGAAAACAAATTGGATCTAGTGCATACAGACCTATGTGGCCCTACTCAAACAAGATCATACTACGGAGAAAGGTATTTTATTTTGTTTGTTGATGATTTTTCAAGGATGATGTGGGTTGCATTCTTAAAGGATAAGTCAAAAGCTTTTGAGAAGTTCAAAATATTCAAAGCTAAAGTTGAAAATGAGTATGGATTAAAACTAAAATGTCTGAGATCAGATAGAGGAGGAGAATTCATCTCTGGCCAGTTTTATGAGTATTGCAAAGAACATGGAATCAAAAGATAGTTGAGTACTCCTAGAACCCCTCAACAGAATGGGATTGCAGAAAGAAGAAATAGGATCATACTTGACACATCGCGTGCTATCATGATAGAAGGAAAAGTTGCACACACCTATTGGAAAGATGTAGTCAATACAATAGTCTATACTATCAACAAAATACAACTAAGGCCAGGCACAGATAAAACACCTTATGAACTTTGGTTTGGTAATGTACCTACAGTAAAATACTTCATAATCTTTGGAAGCAAGTGCTACATCAAGAGAGATAATGGTGTTGGTAAGTTTGATGCCAGAAGAGATGAAGGTATTTTCCTTGGTTACTCTACTAAAAGCAAAACATATAGATGTTTTAACTTGAGATTGAAGAAGATAATTGAAAGTACACGTGTGAAGATTGATGAGAAGTTCATGATTCAAGAAAGATACTATGATTGTGCACCTATGATTGAAGGTGAACCCAGGCCTAGCAGTAAAGAAACAATTATTGAAGAAATGTTTGATTGTATTGATGTATCATGCAATGACCCTGAAACAAGCAAAGAGGAATCACAAATTACAAATGAAGATGTCACACCTAAAGTTCCAAAATTCACAACTAGATACCATTCAAAGGAAGATATCATTAGAGATGAGAGCAGTAGAGTTTTGACAAGATCTAAAGCCAAAGGTTTAACATTTGATGAAGAGGTATGTTTACTTTCACAAATTGAACCTTTAAGTGTTGAAGATGCATCCAATGATTCAGATTGGCAGAAAGCTATGAAAGAAGAATTAGATCAGATAATCAAAAATGATACATGGGAACTGATCCTTAGACCTTGTGACAAAAATGTAATTGGTACAAAGTGGATATTCAGAAATAAGATGAGTGAAGAAGGTACAGTAGTAAGAAACAAAGCAAGATTGGTATGTAAAGGATATGCGTAGAGAGAAGGAATAGACTACACTGATACATTTGCCCCTGTGAGCAGACTGGAAGCTATCAAGTTGTTTTTGGCCTATGAAACATTCAAGAACTTCAAAGTATATCAGATGGATGTCAAGTCAGCCTTTCTGAACGACGACTTGAAGGAAGAAGTTTACATAGAACAAATTTAAGGATTCAAATTATCAGACAAACAAGACATGGTATGCAAATTAAACAAAGCCCTTTATGGACTTAAACAGGCCCCAAGAGATTGGTATGAGAGACTTGATGGTTACTTAACCAAGATTGGATTCAAAAAGGGAGCAGCAGATTGCAACTTATTCATGAGAGAGACACCTGATGGACTACTACTTGTTGCTATCTTTGTTGATGACATTATCTTTGGAGGTAATGACAAACTTAGTGTAGAATTAGCCAAAGAGATGCAAAGTAAGTTTGAAATGAGCATGATTAGACCTATCAAATATTTTTTGGGATTGAATGTAGAACAAACAGACAAAGGTATATTCATAAATCAGTCTAAGTGTGTGAAGGAGATATTGAAGACTTTCAAAATGGAAGATTGCAAACCAGTAAGCACCCCAATGATAATAGGATGCAAGATTTCCAAGGATGATGATTCTACAGTAGTTGACAAGACACTATACAAGTCTATGATTGGAAAACTTATATATCTTACTCAATCTAGACCACATATTTCTAATGCAGTTGGCATTGTTGGAATATTTCCAGTTGAACCTAAACAAAATCACCTAATGGCAATAAAAAGGATATTCAGATACTTAAAGGGAACTATAGACTATGGTTTATGGTATCCTAACTCAGAGAATATACAACTTCATGTGTATATAGATGCAGATTGGGAAAATTGTATTGATGACAAGAAGAGTACCTCAGGAGGAGCAGTATTTCTTGGAGACATGTTGGTTAGTTGGACAAGCAAGAAGCAGAATTGTATCTCTCAGTTGACAACATAAGATGAGTATGTTGCAGCAACATTGAATTATTCATCATTGGTTTGGATCAAACAGATGATTAAAGACTTTGGTATTCAGATTGATTATCCTATTTCTATTCACTGTGATAAAAATAGCACTATCAATATGTCAAAGAACCTTGTGATGCACGTAAACACAAAACACATTGAGATCAAATATCATTTTCTAAGAGAAAAAGTTGTAGACAAATAAGTAAAGTTGGATTATGTGAGCACTAAAGAAAAGTTAGCAGACATTTTTACAAAGCCTTTATCAAAAGATACTTTTGAGTATCTCAGGGAGAAGCTAGGAGTAATTCCCTTTCCCGAGTCTAATTATAATTGCAACAAAAGCATCAGTCCCTGGTGATTGATGTATGGTTGACTACTCTTCTTCTGGAGTAGTACCTACACTTAATTGTTTTTGGCACCCTTTGCCACTAATGTCAAAGGGGGAGTATATAGTTAGGGGGAGAATATACTCTGGGGGAGTATATAGTAATGAAAAATACATTAATAAGAGATGCAGCAGTTAAGAGGAACTTTTGCTAAGGATATTGAGAAGACTGTAAAAAGAAGAAGGAAATTTTGGGTTGATGGTGTTTTTCATATCATATGTTGCCATGAATGTCAAAGGGGGAGATTGTTGGAGATTTTCTTCTGTGCAAATAGTTGATTGTATGTTTGTCATTGATGACAACATATAATATACAGTAGTGTCCTGTGAGAAATTATCAGTATAGATATTTTGGAGTCTTGCGTGTTTACATCTATGTTGTAGACATGTTCTGGATGTAATGTTCATACACGTAGATTCAAATATGCAGTTACAGTTGAGTTATGTTAATCTGTTTTGGCAGTTATAATTTCTAGAGATTATCTATTAAGAGCTGACATATTTACATTATTTCTTGAGTTGTGCCAATCTTCGGGATATGTGTGTTTGTATTCATGTTTAGTTATGAGTTAATAATTATTATCCAGAGATGTTAAACATGTTCTAACATAAGCATGATGTTTGAGTTAATTTGATAGAGTCGACTATGTGAAGCAACTCGTCTATTCATTTTGAGTTGCGCGGTCTTAACTTTTATTGCATGCTTAGTTAAGCCGAAAAGCAAGTTATTGAAGTGTTTCCTGCAACTGTCATGACCTTATCCTTTTGGAAGATACTTATAGTAGTTCAATTGTGATTGCAAAGTGTGAATGAAGTGAGAAAGAATAAGATAGAGCAAAGAAAGTTAGACAGTAAGTCTACATCATTCATCAATTGAAGATCTATGTGAAGAATCAGAAGAAGATTACAATTCACTGGAACTGATCAAGACAATAGGTCTACACAAATAGCTCATTTTCAGATATAGTGTATATCTGCCTTTCAGAAGGTTGCAACCTTCACCATTTGAGTAGTGAGCTCTTGGACAATGAGTCCTCACCCTTAACAGGGTTATTTGTAAAAGACTCCTAATAGGGTTCGACCTTTGACCAGGTCTTTGTACTTATTGCATTGTAAAGATCAACTCCTAACAAGGTTGCAAGATCTTCTAACAAGGATCATTATAAACTAGTACAATTATTTGTGGGTGCTAATTCCCATCGGGGTTTTTACCTAATTTGGTTTTCCCCATTACCAAAACTGTGTTGTTCATTTCAGTGTTATCTTGTTGAGATTATGTTTAAAATTAATCTGTACTTAATTGGAAAAAGAATTTAATCTTGTAGATAACTAATTCACCCCCCCTCTCAATTATCTCTTGGGACTATTCCTAACAAGTCCTCATGAAGGGCCATGTTAGGGTACCATTTATGTAAAATCATAGTGTTTTTACCAATACTCCACGGTCCACCACAAATAGTTTTCTTTCTATCTTCTTCACAAGAAAAAAAGAAAGACACATAGCCCTTGTTCATAGCTATCACCTCCACTTGACCTTTCAATTTCCATTTCTTGTCAAAAAAGGCTCTGATCACTTCAATATTAGATCTAACCCCAATAAACCTCCCGACAAGGGTGTTTTCCATTTTTTTTAATATTATGGTCTATAAATTGATTGGGAATAGAAATATCATATCTTCCTTCAGAAATATTAGATATATTCCTCAGAGGCTGATGGATTGACTTACCTGAAGGTTTCACCCTGAAAAGGGAGGCCCATTTGACTGTCTCTTTTCTCATGATGGGGCCCCCACCTGGGTCCCCGCTTCCCATGAGTTCATGAGGTTTATCATCCTCATTTCCAACCGAGTCCGTAGAGCCCTCTGTGGCAGATGGACCTGCACCTCCTTGCATTTTGCACTGGATTCTGAAAAGTTATCTCCTTTGGGGTGTCTCCTCCTTGACAGGTTCCTTCAACAATTTCAGATTATAGTATGTTGAAAATGATTTGTTGGATGAATTCAAACACCTTTCCTATCAAAATTTCATAGTTTAAATAAATTCTATGAGTTGTGTGTTTTAGATTTTGAAATGTAGGTTTTCTTTGGGGATATGCTGCTTGAATTTTTTGGGATGGGTGAAATATAAGTTTTATTTATTTTTTTATTTTTATTTTGTGTAGTTAGACACCATTAGGTTTCCTCATAATTTTGATTTGTGAATTTTGAAAATTTGAGCTATTTGGGGGTCCATCAATGATGACCTTCATGACTAGCATTTGTCTCAATTTGGCATTTTGTGAAAAGTAGAATTTGATGATTCTAATATAATATTCTAATAGGGAATCGTGACTTTATATATAGAAATTTCATTATGAGATAAAATAGATCCATTCTTTTGGCATTATGGCCAATGGAGTATATCATGGTTTGGTGTGAAAATGGCTTTTGTAATTGAGAGTAAATGTGAAAGTGGAGGCTTCATTGGGAAATAGTGTTGTGAAAATGGTATAGGAAACATGTGAATATGGCCATTGAAATGTAGCATTGTGTTTTTATTCTTATTTTATTCCTCATTCAATAGAATGAGATGTACTTAGGTCTAGATACTAAAGTAGGTCTACTGAGTGACCAGTGGCTTGTAGGCTTGATCACAATGTGGGGAGTTTTTTAATCAAGTGATAACATAATTTAAAATTTGGCAGGTTTAGACACTAAAAAGATAATTGGTGTCTTGAACATGCCTTGAGCACTAGTACAAGGCCAAGGGTGTATTGAGAAGGCATGAGAAGACATTCCCACACGTAGAGCCCTAGGAATTTTCTAAAGAGACATGCTTAGTCATGTAGTGTTGGGACTTGCATGATTGTCATTCTTGTGCATATGAAAGAATGTTTAGTTTCATCTGGTGTGTCCTTATAAGAAAACACCATAAAAATCCCTACATTTGCACTATAGTATCTAGGTCATGGTATATTGAGTAGCACCCCATGGATTTATTGTTCCTTGAGCATTTCGGTTATTGCATTGTGACATGTTGTATGACAATTTTGGTGTTGTCCTTGTTGGTGCCACCTTGTCCTTACTATTACCAATCAAGTATGTGTCCTCATTCTTTGATGTTTACTTATTGATGCTCGAGCACCTTTCATGAATGATTGTTGTTCTATGATGATAGTCATGTATTTTGGATGGTAGATTTTATATTAGTGTTGCATTATGTCTTTTACATTTTTTAGTTGCTCCATATTGAGTGTTGCATGGTGTAGGCCTATTACTTCCCCTTGTATACTTATATGATTGTTTGGGCCATGCGACTATCTCCATAAGCACGATAGGGTGGACCTAGGAGTTTCACATGGTCAGGTGGAATTGTATATCACTGTCAGGGACCAATGGGATTAGATTTGTATATTTGTTTCAGGAGTGCATCTCTCAACCTCTTCTTCCTTGTACTCATGTTCTTCATTTCATTCTACAATGTAGCCATTGTAATTGATTCAAAAGATTTGTATATTTGTAATGGTATTATTGGAAACTCCACAGTGATATTGATCTAATTAGATATTATTGATATGTATTTGTATGGATTTTGGTGTGTTGGTGTTGGTACTGGGCATATTCTCTATAATGGTTGTCTTTTGAGCACATGTACATATATTAGTTTCATTCATATGAACACTTGGTTTGATGCTTAAAATAAACATAGATATTGGCTTAAGGTGTTTTCTGGTGTCTTGAGGGTGTTTCATACCCTTCTCAATGTTGTCATTCAGTTTTGAAGGAATTCAAGTGAATTCAGGTAGGATTGTGAGGGTTTGGTTCATTTTGGGTTTGTTTGGATGCCCCAACATACCTTGAAAAGTGTCCTATTGTGAATTGTAGATAATTAGGATGTGTTTTAGAGTGTTAGAATAGAATTTAGGAAATTTAGGGTGAATTATACATGTTTAGAGTCCATTTGAACTCAACCTTGAATGAAGGTGTCATCTAGTGACCCTGAGAACACATTGCACACTCTGTTGCCAATAGTTTTTGATGAAATCTCTCAATTTGAGTGTTGGATTCATATTTTATCTTCACCAATGTGTTTAGGGTTTCCAGGAGGTCCAAAAGTGAAGTGAAGAAGCTCACCAATTAGGATAAATGCATATATTAGGGATGATAGTGTGAGTCTACCAGTCCATAGGATGACAATGTAGAAAATGGACACATGCACAAAAAAAGGACACATGTGTAAAAAAGGGACTAAGGCATGCATACTCTAGTGTCCAAAAATTGTGTCCAAGTGCAATGTGAGTCTGTCAGTCTAGATGAAGAAAAAATAAAAAAGGACATATGCACAAAAAAAGGATATATGTGTATAAAAGGGCTAAGGCATCATGCACTAGTGTCTAGGATTCATGCCATAGTCCTTTCTGGCCACTGGTGTACTATGTGGGTACCCTAGTGTTGTAATTAAATACATAGAGGATTCCAAGAGCTCAGAGCATCCAATTGACTTTATTTTTATTACATTGAGGATCTTTAGGAAGGTTTAAAGTTAGTATGGTTAGTGTTTGAAGTGTTGAGTTCAAGTCAATGTTTTTTGAAGCTTATCTATAATGCCTAGGAGCTATGAAAAGGTCCAATTTTATGAGTTAAGTTTTGAAAATTTAGGGAAGGTTTTGGGTGATGCAAAACACCCCTTATATCATATCTAATTTGTTATAAGACCTTTCCCCTTGGTTAGTTGAGTTTCATGTTTTTAGTCATTTGCTTGTACAGTGACGCTTAGCAATAGTTGATCTAGCCTTCAGGTTTGAGCTTATAACTTCTATTATTGCATGTGAATGACTAATGTTTCAAAAAAATTTGTTCCTTTCTATTTTATGTTTGTTTAGTTCTTTTCCTTAAGGGCTCCTTGCTGGGGAATTACATTTTCCAGTAAGAATTTTGAAATGGGTGGCTAAGCTTGTTTGTATTCATAAAGAAAAATGGTGAAATTAAATTGTGTGTTGACTTCAAGAATTTGAATAAGGATTTAGAAAATAATAAATATCCTCTACCTGATTTGGATGAAGTATTACAAATTGTGGATGGATCACAAATGGTGTCCTTTATGGATAGACATGTTGGCAAGTGATCACTTTTGTATGTTATGAATCACTTTTTGGTTTTCATTTATGGAAACACATCTGGCATATTGATCGATAGAATAGAATTTAAGTTTTGGTGATTCAGTTTTGAATCGACTAAGTACAAAAGTAGAAACACAAAGGTATTTTGGGTATCAAAGATCAAGATCGATGACTTAGCATGTTTGATCTTAGAGGAAGATACTATGGGGTATGTATGACGTACATATAAGATCAATTTAATTTTGGTGACAAGTACAGAGAGTTAGAGAGATTTGAAGACATGCGACAACAACAGAACAACGAAACAGAGAAGTTCGATAACAACAATGATTTGGGGAGTATGACGTGGACTCCTAGCAAGCTAAGTTGGATTATGACTATGGATAATCTATATTTTTTTTATGTAAGAGCGCTGACTTTGTATTTTCTCTTTGCATTATTAATTCTATTTTTCATTGAGAGCATACTGTGTAATATTGGTTAAGTGAGCCAACTTGGTAATAAGAAAGATATATATATATATATATATATATATATATATATATATATATGAAGACTTTTGTAAAGCAAAGAGATATAGAAGTGATATGGGAGATTGATGAGAAAATATATGTGTATGTGTGAATGGCAGAGAAGAGAATAACAAAGATCATTGGTGAACTATGACTGGAACCATCTAAGCATTGAAGATGCTTGTTTTTGTTCATTATTGAAGAACACTTTGTAACATAAGTTTTTTTGTAAGAGTTGTAAGCTCATTTGACCCCTAACACAGTGTTGTATACCTTTAACATGGTTGTATTCCTCTAACAAGGAATTGTACTATGTAATATTCAGCTCCTAACAGGGACATTATAATTTAGTGCATACTTGTGGATACCATCCCCACCAAGGTTTTCTGTTGGCTAGGGTTTCCTCGACAACAAATAATGGTGTTATGAGTTCTGTATTATTTTTTTATGCTCTTATCATTTCAACAAGTTTATGGTTTATGTGGAATTGGTTCAAGGTTTATTTTAAGTGTTGTAATTTTGATTCATCCCCCCTCTCAGTATTACTTAATCCTAATAATTGGTATCAAAGATTATGGCCCTTGGAGAGAAAGCTTAACAACTTAACGGAGATCAGAATGGATTTAGATAATTTGCAAGAGAAATTTGAAGCTGCACTTGAAGATCTTGATAAAGAAAAAGTAGAAACTGGTGACTTGAGATTTAAATTAAGGAGAGTTGATGGATTCATCAAGAAACTTAAGGACTAGCTTGAACTTTCCAGAAATTAGAGACAAGATGTTATTGTTCAGATAAAAGAAGATTCAGATAATGATAATTTAGATCAGATAAAGAAACTTGAACAAGAGAATGACACCTTGAAGCTTGAGAATGAAGCAATGACTAAAGAGATTGAACAAGAAAATAATGCTAAGATCAAGATTGAATATGCTTTGAAAAATACAAATGTTATGATAGAACAAATGAAGAATGAGGCTAACCATTACAAGAACAAATATCTAGAATTGGAGAAATACAATTAGATCATAAAGGGTGAACTTGTTGAGGCAAAGAAACACATTGAGAAACTTCACACGAGTAGTGACTTGATCGATGAACAAAGAGAAAGACAAAAACCTAAAGGAGATATGACTGGTATTGTCTTCAATGAAGCTGAATGTTCCAAGAATCAAGAAGAGAAACCAGATGGAAAGATTGATGCAGAAAAACCTACTCTTGAAGAACCTAAAGAATAGATCAGACCTTTTAGAGGTAGATGTTTTGGTTGTAACAAGTTTGGACACATGAAAAGAGATTGCAGAGGTAATGCCCCTTTCAAAACATTTTCTGGTTATTGTTTTAACTATAATGCATATGGGCACAAGAAGACAAAATGCAAGAAACCTGATCAGACTAGATACAGACAAGACACCAATAGAGGAGAATCAACAGCTAAGATCACATGCTACAAATGTAGCAACCTTGGACACATTGCAAGGAATGGTAAACTACAAGTTAATAAGGAGAGAAGACCTCCTATATGTTACAAATGCAACAATTGAGGTCATATAGAAATTTTTTGCAGGTATAATGGAGTAAATAACAGAAGAGTACCACCTCCTATGAATACAAAGAGGAATGACAATGATACTGGTAAAAGTATTGTAGAACTCAAGAGTGATTTTGATAGTTGTTTCAAGAAAGCAGAAGATAACAGCAATGGTAAGATATGGAAAATCAAAGAGACAAGTGAGATATTGGTTCAAGGAGAGATAGTAGATGCTACTGGATCTTCGCCTGATGCTAGCAAAGCAGAATCAACCTAATTGGTCGAGAATGGCCCTAGGGGGAGCATTGGATGAGCACAACGGAATATATCCAGCCCCTGATTATGTGGATTAAGCTCTAGCAAGCTTAGGTATGATATTGGCTGACATCATGGAATGTATATCTAAGAGAACAACATCAGACAATTCATATATTATGATTGCGAGATTTATGACTGACTGGACAGTATTGGGTAATGTGATTTTTTTAACACTTACCGATGTATAAAGAACCTAATGGTTATCTATTTCCTTACCATTTGATGAGAAGCAACCTAAGGAGATTAGAGAGAAGAGAGATTTAGACTATTCAACAACTACCTTGTGTGATCGATCAAAGTGAATACTCAGAATTTAGCGTGTAAAAGGTATTTACATCATTTACATTTACATAAGATATGGATGCACCTTTGATATATGATGTTGTGGATAGACCTAGGTATAAATTCAAGAAACATCCTTTCAATTCATGTGAAGATGACCCTGAAGGAGCATTTTCCCAGACACCGCATGACGCCTTGCATGTAGAAGACATTGGGGCATATATTCATTGCAAGTATGACATACTAGGTGTTGATGAAATTTCTATTGAGATGGAGTACATGATAGATAATGGAAAAATGAGAGATGAGTTCAAACATGTAGATGAGTTAAACATTATGAAAATTCTAGACTTATACAAATTCAGTGAATAGGAATGGTTTAAAATATTGCTGAGCAGAGTTCATGATTAGTTTATTTGGATAGGTGAACAACTTGTAAAGATTTGTAGTTAACTAGTTCATGAGATCACTAGATTGGATAATACTGAAGTCATCACCGTGGCAAAGAAGCATATAAAGAAGTAAGTCGAAACCCTAACACACTCAAAATGGGATGGGCGAGCCATGACAATGAATAACATTTATCTACAAGATGTGAGATTGATTTCGATGATACTTGGTTACCAATTTTACTATAGTAGTAGACCTAATTCAGTATCTACAGGAGTAATTATGATGGCTTATAGAATGGTGAAACAAAATACTAAGTATAACATATGTGAAGTATTGGCACAATAGTTTTTGGAGAATTTCAAGTTGATAAAGAAAGACAATTCCAAAACCTTCATATTTGGTTCACTAATAGTCCACATGTACATTCACATTGAGCACAGATTTCTAGGCATGCACCCTAGTGGTTGGAGAAAAGGGTTACCTACTAGTATTCATATTTTTGAGAGCTACCGAAGATAGAATAGCAGATGGGTTGATGAAGAACTATTTGGAATGATTAATATTCTTTAGAGGTAGATGAAAGAGAGATACATGACTCCTGAAGACTTAGTTGAAAAATATAAGGACACAATATGTTTTATGGGTTAGATAGACTATGTGTGTTTTGAAGAAGTTATACCGAGGAAGAAATGGTGTTATGCTATGGGATATGAGGTGAGTTCAGAAGTCCTAACTATGCAGATCAAACATGTTTTGGCATCTGAAGTAGATTCATTTGAGGAGAGATGGGGTACTTATGAAGTAAAAGTAGCTAAAGTAAGAGAGGAACATACCAGAGGCTTGCGGAAAAGGAAAGTAGACAACACTATTCATGAATGTGGTGTTAAGGCAAGACTGACTGAGGAATAATTGAAGGAAGTAAAGAAGAAGTTAGTAGAACATTCTTCTGGATTGGCAATTACTCATTTCCTTATTTCCTTGTGCATGAATGTCAAGTTATTTCCTTGCGAATGAATGTCAAGTTGCCGCCAAAGCTCAATAATCATCCATCTTTGTCATTAGTTTAGTAATCATCACACATCGACAACATCACAATATAACATTTATAATCCTGACCATCAACAAAGTTCACGGGCTCCAATGCTCAAATTGTCTTTTCATTACAACTGCAAATATCAAATGAGGATGTTTCTCATTGCTTCTCCTGCATATTAGTTAGAGATTAATAAAATCATTAGTAAATAAATCAAAGAATGCTAAATTTATATGCTTTAGGGATGTGGCCCATTTTGAGACTATATCGGCCTTCATATTCCCTTCTCTAAACACAAGACTTAATTGAAAGTGTGGGAGAGATTGAATAATATTAGAGATCTCCTGCAAGATATTTTGGATGTGCCAAGCCTTCATTTCACCATTTTTAATGGCATTAACGATCATTTGTGAGTCACCTTCCAAATGAACACGTTGCAAATCTAGCTTCTTTGCCATCTGAAGGGCTAGTAAAGCAGCAGAAGCCTCTGTAACATTATTGGTTCCATCTTTTAATCTCTATGCCGCTAAGGCCACAATGTCCCCATTCTAGTCCTTGATTACTACCCCTGTGCCCGAGGGTCTTGGGTTTCCCATAGAGGCCCCATCAAAGTTTATTTTATACCAGCCTTGATCTGGCTTTGTCCATCTTACTGCCTTTCTGGCAATTTTTATTTTGGAGTTGTCTTTGAGCCCTCCATTTCTAAACTTTAAGCTTGGCCAATTACAATGAAGCTTTCTATCATCCATTGTATAAATATAACTGCTATTGGAAGAGAGAAGGGAAGCCTTCATTGTTTCCTCAATTGAGCTTAAAATGTTTGATTTTATGCTCTGAAGTGATCTTTCCCTATCTTGGAATTTCCTTCGATTTCTTTCTTTCCAAAGCTCCCATATAACTATGGATGGGCTGATTTTCAATAATCCTGACAATGCTGTGTTTTTATGTGGGATCGACCATCCCTGGAAAACCTCTTTCACCCCAAATTGCATAGGGCCAATTAAGTTGAGTTTTCCCTATTTCATGCTCCAACATTCCATTGCCACTGGACATTGGATGAGTAGATGATCCACATCCTCTGATGCCATTTTGCACATGACACATCTAGTAGGTCCCTGCAGTCCAAATCTTTTTCATCTTTCAGCTGTCAATATTCTTTTATGAACAACTAACCATGCGAAGGCCCCTGCCTTTGGTAGGTACTGCTTGTCCCAAAAAAATTGTGTAGGCCAAGAAGGGATATCTTCCTCCTCATCTTGTGTGGAGTATCCTAGTTTGACTGAATATTCCCCACTTGTTTCCTTACACCATATTAATCTATCTTCCTGAGCTATTCTGATAAAGCCTCTTTGTTGAAAAATCTCTTTCATAAGATTTTTTTGAAGTTCATTTAGATTTAGAGTATCCAAGGCTTTCCATTGCCAACGGTGACCAGTTGGGGAGGGTTTATATTCTAAGTAATCTGCCACTATGTGTCCCCATCTTGCAGTGCAAATTTCATATAATTTAGCATATGTCTCCTCATTTTTAAAAATTGGGTGACTATTCCCAGAGTCTTCCCAGAAAAGTGCATTTTTTTCCTTTGCCAACAAGCCAAGAAGCATGTCTTTTGATCACATCTTTGCAGTCTAACAGGAAATTCCAGATTGCTGAACCTTTTGGGGAGTTAATAGTGGTCAAGATTCTTTCTGCAGTGTTAGAGTCCAGATATTTAGATTTGAGAATTTTAACCCATAGACTATGTGGTTGGCTACACATCTGCCAAACCAGTTTGGCTCCCAGAGCAACATTCATTTTCCTCCAATCCTTTAGGCCCGCACCACCTTTGGTTTTTTTCCTACATATTTTTTCCCATGCAAGTAAGGGCCATTTCTCACCTTCCTCAGCTCCATTCCAAAAGAAATTTCTCATTTTTTTTTAGATACATTCCAACACCTTATGTGGGATTTTAAAGTAGCTCATGGAATAAATGGGGATTGCAGAGATAACTTATTGTAAAAGTAGAATTCGTCCAGCTGAGGTGAGCCACTTGCTCTTCCACCCCTCCACCCTTTTGAAACATGAGTCCAAAAGGTTATTCGAGAGCTGAGGCCTAGAAGTACCTTCAAATAAAGGCACCCCTAAATATTTACTTGGAAGTGCTCCGGTTTTGATTTGCAGAATCTGCCCAATCTGCTTTTGAGTGTTTCTATCTGCATAAAAAAAAAAAAATTCAGATTTATTCCAATTCACACTTTGCTCAGTGGCTCTGTTGTAGCTATTTAGAGTTGTTTTAATCACATGTGCCTCTGCCACCATAGCCATTCCCATAAGAAAATTATCATCTACAAATTGCAAATGTGTAGAGGGGTTCACACCATCTGTAATTTTAATTCCTTTCTAGCTTCCATCAAGCCTTTTTTTGGTGATAAAAAGAAAGGGGGCTATGGGGTCCCCCTGCCTAATACCTTTTGAAGATTCAAAAAACCCCTGTGGACTACCATTTATAATTATGGAGAATCTTGGGGTGTTAAGGAAGTTGGCAATCCATTTAACCCATGCTTCTGCAAACCCAAACCTTCTTAGAACATTTAAGAGGAACACTCAATTGACATTATCATAAGCCTTTTTTATATCAATTTTAATCATCATGTGATTGAATTTTTCTGCCTTGATTGTGTGGACTACTTCATGAGCTACTATAATGCCTTCAAAAATAGATCTATTTAGGGAAAATCCACTTTGTTCTTTAGAAATAATGTCACCAATGATTGATTTCAGTCTACTTGCAGCTACTTTCACTATGATTTTATAGACAGTACTGCATAAGGCAATAGGCCTATAATCATCTAAGCATTTAGAATCTGATTTCTTTGGAATCAAAGCAATAAATGTATTATTAAAATCCTTTAGCACAAAACCTTCATCTCTTGATTCCTCCACCACTTTGACTAAATCTTCTCCTATAATATGCCAAGTTTTTTGAAAGAAAATGGTCGGGAAACCATCAGGACTTGGGGCTTTGTCCCCCCTGTAATCCAAACAAGGAAGCTTTAACTTTTGACATAATGATTGGCTTCATTAACAAGTCATTCTGGGCATTTGTGATCCTATTTGGGATGAGATCAAGCAGCTTTTATGCTTCCTGTCCCGCCTTGTAATGTTGGGCAAAGATATTTTGGTAAAAGCTGACCACTTCTGTGTTGATTGCCTTTTTATCATTAATTATTCCCCATTCTCCTTTTCAATAGAAAATATCTTGTTTCGAGCTCTTCTGGCTTTGATAGACTTATGAAAGAACTTTGTATTTCTATCCCCTTCCTTCAACCAGGTTTCCTGTGATTTTTGTTTCCAGTAGATCTCCTCTCGGGCCAGGACTTCTTTATACTATTTTAGAAGAGCTTGTTCTTCCATGAACAGAGCCTCATCCATCCCTAAACCAACAATGTTTTCATTCAGAAGTTGAAGGCAATTCTCCAAGTTAAATTTTTCTTTAAATATTTTTTTGAAGGTGGCTCTATTCCACAGTTTTAACTGTTCTTTAACATATTGTAACTTTTTGAAAAAGATGAAAGACATATTTCCATCAAAATTTGGGGAGTTTAGCCACCAGTTCTCTATATTAAGACAAAATTCATCTGCTCATAGCCACATAGCCTCAAATTTGAAAGGTGATCTTTCAGGAGCAGTGTCCTCTTTAATGCTACACATGATTGGGTAATGGTTTGAACCTGTGATGGGGAGAATATTTGCTGACCATAACAAGTCATAATATTCCCAATTACCAGCTAAAAAGAATCTGTCTAATTTCTCAGCAATATTGAGGAAGCCTTTCCTTTTGTTCGTCCAGGTGAAATCACCTGTGTTGAAATCTAATTCCTCCAACCTATTTTCTAAGACAAAGTTAGAAAAGGCCTGTTGGCTCCTCCCTTGCCAACCTTTCCCCCCTTTTTTGTCACTTGGCCTTAAAATTGCATTATAATCTCCTCCTACGAGGAAGAGGTCATCAGGTCTGTCACTTAGGAAGTTGGAGAGTAAATTCCATAATGCATCTTTTTCACTGGGATTGTTAGGGCCATATAGATTGAAAATATAAAATCTAGGGAGTAATTATTTTGAAGTTACCTCAATCCATTGCTAGGTAGAAGCTTGACTAATCAGAACTACCTCCACAGCACTCTTGTCCCATAATATGCTAAGACCTCTCGATGCTCCACTAGCTTCTGAAAAGACACCTTGCCATCTTACAAATTTCTTTAAGAAGAAGTTAATATCATCACCTTTTAGTTTTGTTTCTTGGAGTAGAACTATATCTGCCCTCGCTTGCTCCAGGCCTCGCTTGAGCAAGCGAGTCTTTTCAGAGGCATTGCAGCCTTTGATATTCCATGAGAGGATCCTCATTGTTGCCAGGATAAGGCATAGCCTTTCCCTGATCTCAACAGTTTTTTTTGGTCTGTTGCGCAACCTACTTGTGCCAACTTTTCCTTTGTTGATCTGGTCCATCTTCTCCTTTTCTCACCCAACTTTGGTTTTTTCAAATTTGATTCTGACTGATGTAAACCTCTTTTTTCCAACACATTTAATGTGTCTACTATCCCCAGATAGTCCTCTCCTCCCTCTTCACTATAAATACTTATATTGGGGGAAGTTTCCAATAAGTTGTCACCACTATCTCGTGCTTCTTGGAAAGAAGATTCCAGATTTCTTATAGGAGAGATTTTACCTGCCTAACAGTCATCTATTAGTTCACTCCAGTGTGAATCCTTATGAGACTTGTCATGTGCATCTTGGATTAAATTCAAGTCTTCCATAATTGGGTGGAAGTTGCAGCTTCTGCCTCTTAGAGTTGTCATCTGGATCGGTGCAGAGGAATTGGAGGCAGTGAGGGGAGTTGGAGGAACTCTACCCATTTGAGGGCATTTGCTGGCTTCTAAGCTTGAGGATGAGAGTGATAGATCAACATGGGCATACTTCTTAGAGCTGAATGGGTCCTCTCCCATATTTTTATCAGCTTCTATAGTATGGGTAGCATGAGATATATTATTGGTGGCATGTGTGTTTGGGGACATTTGGATATCAGTGTAATGTCCCATAAACTGGCCTTCATTATCAAAATCCCTAAATTTTGATATATATTGGAAGACACCATCCTCATTACAATCATGTTTACAGTTTCTATCCTCAATCTGGGCCCTGTAATCAGGAGATGTGTTGTTCAGAGCATCTAGTGTGTCTGACACTATTGCAGATTGCACTGGTTCATAGGTTGCTAGGCCATCCTTTAAAAGAGCATGAGGTGTTTCCACAACCACTTGAGTGGAGAGAGGACTATTTTTACTCAAGTTTGGGTCCTCTCTTGGGAAGGGTTGGAGGCAATCCTGTGTGACAGAGTCCCTATTGGCAATCGTTTCTTCTTCAAAGGTTATCGACCAAGGGGGTTGTCGATTCCTACTCACTTCCATACTCTTAATCCAGTCCAAACTGTAATTTGCTGATAAAACTTTGCCTTTTGACTATGCTTTGGTTGCCTCAAGAGTTAAGTTTTCCTCCTCAACCTCAACTTTGAGCCTCCATTCCCCATTTGCTGAACCAAGCAGCACATAGTCAGGAATTTGGTAACATTTTTGAATTTTGACAAGAATTTTAGGGTAGATATAAAAATCATTTTTATCCACAACCTCCTCAGACACGAGAAATTTCCCAAGACTGTTCCCTATGATTTCCAAAGTTTGTTCATTTTTGTATTCCCATGGTAGGTTCTTTAGTTTTAACAAGACTGCAATATTTTCCATCTCTTCTTTATCTGGATTGAAGTTAGGCTTCCAGTCACATATATAAATCCCCATTCCGTCCAGTGTGAACGGTCCACTATTTAAAATCCATTCTTTATCCATTCTCGTTGGGCATATAACCAAAATGAACTCATTAGTGAGGGTCTTGAGCACAAAATTTCCTCCCCATCTAGTTTCTATCCATTTTTTAATTTTGGTTAAGGATGGCCAGGGTCCTACCCATTTCATAAAAAGGGATTTCTCTTTTAGCAAGTTTACCAAGTCCATCCAATGGGTATTATTAATCAGAATAGAGGAATCTCTTATAATATCTACCTCTTTTTATTTCTTCTCTGTCGGTGTTGCTGGTGCAGTAGGCTTGCTTGAACCTTTCGGGCGCCAGAACTGCGTTTCAATCTGTCAAAACTGGAAGTTGTCGGGTATCCTTAAATGATCCCTTCTATTCCTAAATGGGGGGATTCCATTATACCCGCTCCTTCCATTCCTCTTGTGATTAGGAATGCGTGCATGGTCTTGTCTAGGAGGGATCCATCTACCTCTTAGGTTTTGTCGATGGTTTCCAAAGGTGGCTTGAGGTTTAGGGTTGATAGACAGGCCACCAAAACCCTCTCTCTGGGAGCCAGAAAGCCTGATATTTTGTTTAGGCGCCCATTTCTATTTTCCACGATTCTAGAAACTTGTGTGTCTGTTGTTCTGCCACCCCTCATTCGATCGAAATTTAAGCCTGCTTCTGTCAAAACCTCCATTGCTAGGGTTTTCACCTTCATAGCCGTTACCTCCAGAACATATCCCGCACGCCATGTGAAGTCACAATGCTCGTAATGTATTTTCCAGTAAGAATTTTGACATGGGTGGCTAAGCTTGTTTGTATTCATAAAGAAAAATGGTGAAATTAAATTGTGTGTTGACTTCAAGAATTTGAATAAGGCTTTAGAAAATAATAAATATCCTCTACCTAATTTGGATGAAGTATTACAAATTGTGGATGGATCACAAATGGTGTCCTTTATAGATAGAAATGTTGGCAAGTGATAACTTTTGTATGTTATGAATCACTTTTTGGTTTTCATTTATGGAAACACATCTAGCATATTGATCGATTGAATAGAAGTTAAGTTTTGGAGATTCAGTTCTGAAATTGACTAAGTACAAAAGTAGAAATACAAAGGTATTTTGGGTATCAAAGATCAAGATCGATGAGTTAGCATGTGCAATATTAGAGGAAGATACTATGGGGTATGTATGACCTACATATAAGATCGATTTGATTTTGGTGACAAGTAGAAAGAGTTAGAGAGATTTGAAGACATGCGACAACAACAGAACAACGAAATAGAGCAGTTGGATAACAACGATGATTTGGGGAGTATGACGTGGAATCCTAGCAAGCTAAGTTAGATTATGACTATGGATAATCTATATTTGGTTTATGTAAAAGCGCCGACTTTGTATTTTCTCTTTGCATTATTAATTCTATTTTTCATCGAGAGCCTACTGTGTAATATTGGTTAAGTGAGCCGACTTGGTAATAAGAAAGATATATATATATATATATATATATATATATATATATATATGAAGACTTTTTGTAAAGCGAAGAGATATGGAAGTGATATGGTAGATTGATGAGAAAATATATGTGTATGTGTGAATGGCAGAGAAGAGAATAACAAAGATCATTGGTGAACTATGACTGGAACCATCTAAGCATTGAAGATGCTTGTTTTTTTCATTATTGAAGAACACTTTGTAACATAAGTTTTTTTGTAAGAGTTGTAAGCTCATTTGGCCCCTAACACAGTGTTGTATACCTTTAATAGGGTTGTATTCCTCTAAAAAGAAATTGTACTATGTAATATTCAGCTCCTAACAGGGCTAGGTTTCATAATAGGGACATTATACTTTGGTGCATACTTGTGGGTACCATCCCCACTGGGGTTTTCTCTTGGCCAGGGTTTCCCCAACAACAAATAATGGTGTTACGAGTTCTGTGTTATTTGTTTATGCTCTTTTCATTTCAACAAGTTTATGGTTTATGTGGAATTGGTTCAAAGTTTATTTTAAGTGTTGTAATTTTGATTCATCCCCCCTCTCAGTATTACTTAATCCTAACAATTGGAATCAAAGATTTTGGCCCCTGGAGAGAAAGCTTAATAGCTTAAGGGAGATTAGAATGGATTTAGATAATTTGCAAGAGAACTTTGAAGCTGCACTTGAAGATCTTGATAAAGAAAAAGTAGAAAATGGTGACTTGAGATTTAAATTAAGGAGAGTTGATGGATTCATCAAGAAACTTAAGGACTAGCTTGAACTTTCCAGAAATCAGAGACAACATGTTATTGTTCAGATAAAAGAAGATTCAGATAATGATAATTTATATTAGAAAAGAAACTTGAACAAGAGAATGACACCTTGAAGCTTGAGAATGAAGCAATGACTAAAGAGATTGAACAAGAAAATAATGCTAAGATCAAGATTGAAGATGCTTTGAAAAATGCAAATGTTCTAATGGAACAAATGAAGAATGAGGCTGACCATTACAAGAACAAGTATCTAGAATTGGAGAAATACAATCAGATCATAAAGGGTGAACTTGTTGAGGCAAAGAAACACATTGAGAAACTTCACACAAGTAGTGACTTGATCGATGAACAAAGAGAAAGACAAAAACCTAAAGGAGATATGACTGGTATTGGTTCAATGAAGCTGAATGTTTCAAGAATCAAGAAGAGAAACCAGATGGAAAGATTGATGCAGAAAAACCTACTCTTGAAGAACCTAAAGAATAGATCAGACCTTTTAGAAGTAGATGTTTTGGTTGTAACAAGTTTGGACACATGAAAAGAGATTGCAGAGGTAATGCCCCTTTCAAAACATTTTCTGGTTATTGTTTTAACTATAATGCATATGCACAAGAAGACAGAATGCAGGAAACCCGATCATACTAGATACAGACAAGACAATAATAGAGGATAATCAACAACTAAGATCACATGCTACAAATGCAGCAACCTTGGACACATTGCAAGGAATGGTAAACTACAAGTTAATCAGGAGAGAAGACCTCCTATATGTTACAAATGCAACAATTGAGGTCATATAGAAATTTTTTGCAGGTATAATGGAGTAAATAACAGAAGAGTACCACCTCCTATGAATACAAAGAGGAATGACAATGATACTGGTAAAAGTATTGCAGAACTCAAGAGTGATTTTGACAGTTGTTTCAAGAAAGCAGAAGATAACATTAATGGTAAGATATGGAAAATCAAAGAGACAAGTGAGATATTGGTTCAGGGAGAGACAATAGATGCTACTGGATCTTCGCCTGATGCTAGCAAAGCAGAATCAACCTAATTGGTCAAGAATGGCCCTAGGGGGAGCATTGGATGAGCACAGTGGAATATATCCAGCCCTTGATTATGTGGATTAAGCTCTAGCAAGCTTAGGTATGATATTGGCCAACATCATGGAATGTATATCTAAGAGCGCAACATCGGACGATTCATATATTATGATCGCAAGATTTATGACTGACTGGACAGTATTGGGTAATGTGAGTTTTTAACACTTAACGGTGTATAAAGCACCTAATGGTTATCTATTTCCTTACCATTTGACGAGAAGCAACCTAAGGAGATTAGAGAGCAGAGAGATTCAGACTATCCAAAAACTACCTTGTGTGATCGATCAAAGTGAATACTCAAAATTTAGCGTGTAAAAGGTATTTACATCATTTAAATCTACAAAAGCTATGGATGCACCTTTGATATATGATGTTGTGGATAGACCTAGGTATAAATTCAAGAAACATCCTTTCAATTCATGTGAAGATGACCCTGAAGGAGCATTTTCCTAGACACCGCACGACGCCTTGCATGTAGAAGACATTGGGGCATATATTCATTGCAAGTATGACATACTAGGTGTTGATGAAATTTCTACTGAGATGGAGTACATGACGGATAATGGCAAAATGAGAGATGAGTTCAAACATGTAGATGAGTTAAACATTATGAAAATTCTGGACTTATACAAATTCAGCGAATAGGAATGGTTTAAAATATTGCTGAGCAGAGTTCATGATTAGTTTATCTGGATAGGTGAACAACCTGTAAAGATTTGTAGTCAAATAATTCATGAGATCACTGGATTGGATAATACTGAAGTCATCACCGTGGAAAAGAAGCATATAAAGAAGTAAGTTGAAACCCTAACACACTCAAAATGGGATAGGCGAGCTATGAAAATGAATGACATTTATCTACAAGATGTGAGATTGATTTCGATGATACTTGGTTACAAATTTTACTATAGTAGTAGACCTAATTTAGTATCTATAGGAGTAATTATGATGGCTTATAGAATGGTGAAACAAAATACAAAGTATAATGTATGCGAAGTATTGGCACAACAGGTTTTGGAGAATTTCAAGTTGATAAAGAAAGACAATTCCAAAACCTTCATATTTGGTTCACTAATAGTCCACATGTACATTCACATTGAGCACAGATTTCCAGGCACGCACCCTAGTGGTTGGAGAAAAGTGATACCTACTGGTATTCAGATTTCTGAGAGCTACCAAAGATAGAATAGTACATGGGTTCATGAAGAACTATTTGGAATGATTAATATTCTTCAGAGGCAGATGAAAGAGAGATACATGACTCCTGAAGACTTAGTTGAAAAATATAAGGACACAATATGTTTTATGGTTGAGACAGACTGTGTGTGTTTTGAATTAGTTATACCGAGGAAGAAATGGTGTTATCCTATGGGATATGAGGTGAGTTCAGAAGTCCTAACTATGCATATCAAACATGTTATGGCATCTGAAGTAGATTCATCTGAGGAGAGATGGGGTACTTATGAAGTAAAAGTAGCTAAAGTAAGAGAGGAACAGACCAGAGGCTTGCGGAAAAGGAAGGTAGACAACATTATTCATGAATGTGGTGTTAAGGCAGGGTTGATTGAGGAATAATTGAAGGAAGTAAAGAAGAAGTTAGTAGAACGTTCTTCTGGATTGGCGAGTACTGCTACTGCAGCCCTTCCACATCCTAAAGTTGTGATAGTAGACACTCCACCTTCTACTGGTATTAATTTTACCACCCCTTCACCACCACTAAAGACATCACAAGAAGAGGCAGTTAAGATTGTACCTCAGAGAAGTACTAGATCCAACAAACTAGATTCACCACCTAAAGTACAGAGGTCTGAGAGAGAAGAGAAGAAAGCTGAAAGTGACAAACATATATGGAAACCAGACTTGAAAATTATTGGGAAGAGAGCTATTGAGCAAGGGAAGCTAGTTTCTATAAGCAAGTACTATGATAGGTATGAGGAAACTGATAAACTTATGATTGAGATATTGTGGTAAATCATCTACTTTTTTTCAAGAAAAATCTATTAGGGATAGAGGGAAGTGTACCTGAAGAGCTGTATGGCAGACTGGAAATAAGAAAACAGTTAGCAAATATTGAAGATGAGACTATCATAAATCAAGAAATTGATAACATGTTACCTGTAATTTCTATGCAAAAGAGAGGTAGAATATTTGGTGAATTGAAACCTTTATTGAGGACCAAGGCAAGGTTAGTAAAGATTATGGCCAGAAAATATGATGAAATTACTTAAGAGACTCAGAGAGCATAAGATCATATACTAATGACTACTATGCCTGAGAAGACTCCACCTCCTAAATCTACAATGCCTAGACCTTTAGGAATGGGCGAGAGTTCCAAGATAGCTGGGGCAAGTGTTGAGAAGAGAGAAGATGATATGCAACAATATTTCTATTTTTCTGTTGTGCCTGTGACTCTTGACACTTCACATGATGAAAAGGATCCATTTGAAGAAAACATTGATAGTACAGTGGCTGAGGAAGAAGAACATAAAGAGGAAGAAAGAGAGATGAAGAACATAAAGAAATGAAGCAGAAAAAAGAAGAAGCAAAAGTTGAATTCAAAATTGAAATTGACACATCTTCTATCTTATTGTTGGCAAGTAAAGACAAACCTATTGATGTTGATGTTGATCGCATGGATGAGGATGAGTTGGTGAGTCTAGCTTTCACCGCACTCACTAAAGAAAAGGAGAGATCTTAGCAGAAAAGTGACAAGAAAACTAAGGTAATGACTAGAGAAATTGATACTATGAACAAATTACTTCTAGTACTTGTTTTTTTCCAAAGTAGAGATGATGTAGAAAACTTGAAGTTAGCACTTGACAATTTTGATGATCACTATGAGACCCTAGTGAAGATCACAAAAGAAAAGGCAGAGAAGAGCTACATGGAGAAGAAATTGATTGAAGTTTGTCAGTCTATTTCATGGGACTTGGGCATTCTAAAATCTATTACAACAAAAGCTAAGATTTGTGTTGCACATGGCAGGATACTATTCAATTATTGCATGAACCCAATCAGACATGTCCAGAACATTGAAGACATTATTGCTAAAGACAGGGCAACCTTGAACAATATGATGGATAGTTGCGAGACCTCCTCACAATCGGTAATGGAAATGGACAGAGAGGTAACAAGGATTTTGGATAAGCTCAATGTGTTGGATATAGAGAAAGGGAGAGTCATGTCAAGATTTGACTTGTTGAAGAGTTTAATCACTCCTAAACTATCAATTCTTGAAGTACATTTATCAAATATTGAGAAGACAATAGAATCACTGATAAACTCTATGCCTACAAAGTTGAAAGCAGCAGAGACATCATCATATGCACTGAATGGACTAATTCATGTTAGTCAACTATTGGTTGAATCATGGAGCGCAGAAGTGAAGATCTTGGAAGATTCTTTTCAAGATATTCTAAAAATGGTGAGCAAGCACTCGTTGTATTACTTTTTATGCACCTTTGTCATTATTGTCAAAGGGGGAGAAGAGAGAAAAAATGAATAAGGGAGAAGAGGCGAAGAGAGAAGAAAAATGAATAAGGGACAAGAGAGAAGCATAATATAAGAGGAAGAGAGGAGAGACAATTTTTGTGTTGGAACACTTAGTCATTTTTGTTAAGTGTTGCCATCAATGCCAAAGGGAGAGATTGTTGGTAAGTGATCACTTTTGTATGTTATGAATCACTTTTTGGTTGTCATTTATGGAAACACATCTGGCATATTGATCGATTGAATAGAAGTTAAGTTTTGGTGATTCAGTTCTGAAATTAACTAAGTAGAGAAGCAAAAATACATAGGTATTTTGGGTATTGAAGATCGAGATCGATGAGTTAGTAGGTGTGAGCTTAGAGGAAGATACTGTGGGGTATTTTTGACCTACATCTAAGATCGATTTGATTTTGGTGACAAGTATAGAGAGCTAGAGAGATTTGAAGACATGTGACAACAACAGAACAAAGAAATAGAGCAGTGGGATAACAATGATAATTTGGGGAGTATGATGTGGACTCCTGGCAAGCTAAGTTGGATTATGACTGTGGATAATCTATATTTTATTTATGTAAGAGCGCCAACTTTGTATTTTCTCTTTGCATTATTAATTCTATTTTGCATTGAGAGTAGACTATGTAATATTGGTTAAGTGAGCCGACTTGGTAATAAGAAAGATATATATATATA
>MU224216.1:1011843-1049833 GCA_018584345.1 Thuja plicata
TATATATGAAGGCTTTTTGTAAAGCGAAGAGATATGGAAGTGATATGGGAGATTGATGAGTGAATATATGTGTATGTGCGAATGGAAGAGCAGAGAATAACATAGATCATTGGTGAACTATGACTGGAACCATCTAAGCATTGAAGATGCTTGTTTTTGTTCATTATTGAAGAACTCTTTGTAATAGAAGTTTTGTTGTAAGATCTGTAAGCTCAATTGACCCCTAACATGGTGTTGTATACCTTTAACATGGCTGTATTCCTCTAACAAGGAATTGTACTATGTAATATTCAACTCCTAACAGGACTAGGTCTCCTAACAGAGACATTATACTTTAGTGCATGCTTGTGGGTACCATCCCCACCGGGGTTTTCCCTTGGCCAAGGTTTCCTCGACAACAAATAATGGTGTTATGAGTTATGTGTTATTTGTTTATGCTCTTTTCATTTTAGCAAGTTTATGGTTTATGTGGAATTGGTTCAAAGTTTATTTTAAGTGCTATAATACTGCCGCGCCCCCCCCCCCCCCCCCCCCCCCCCCCTCCTCCCCAGTATTACTTAAAACCAAGTACTAGTGAAACTTAAAGATATGATCATGATTAATTTTACCATCAACTAGAGAATGTCTGTGTATAGAAAGACACCTTTTGAATTGTTGTGCTTGAGCCATATTTATGCATTCAAATATTTAATTGGTGAGTATTTAGTAGTTAGAGTCTTTACCATAATAATTTTTTGGCAAGAGTGGTGATAAGATATGTAAAGGAAAAGTTATATATGGCTAGGTTTTCTATAAACTTGACGGGTCAAGGAACCATTTCGTTTCTTAATAAGAAGGATGTCAAGAAGGGGAGTTGATTGTTGTTTTTCAAGCTCTTTGGTAAACTCGATGACTTATCAATGCTATTTAAGGAAGTGAAATTATTCCAATTTATCAAGACCATGTTAATAACATATGTTGGTATTGTCAACATAGTGTTTACACCATCTAGACTTAAGGGGAAAATAATTAAGGATTATTTGTTTGAAATGTTCCTTGAAAAAGTTGAGCACAACTGAAAATAAAGGTGATCCCTTGACTACTCCATTAAATTGCACATGGACCACATCTCCAAATGTGAAAAATGCTAACTTAAGGCACAATTGTATAAAGAAAGTTGTCTTGTCATTGAGTTTATGTGTAACAATTTCATCAGAGGCATTAATGGAGACTTTTGTACAATTAAACACATCATTAAAATTGACTAGGATGCTCTCTCCATTCACCCTTCTCTCCTTGATGAAGAAAATAAAATAGGTGGAATCCTAGATGAACAAACTAGATTTTCGCACAAGGATAGAAACGAATTATAAAGACTAGGATGCTCTCTTCATTCACCTGTCTCTCCTTGATGAAGAAAATAAAATGGGTGAATTCTTAGATGGATGAACTAGATTTCCCTACAAGAACATAAACTAATTTCAAAAACTAGGACGCTCTCTTCATTCACCTTTCCCTCATTGACGAAGAAAATAAAATGGGTGGAATCCTAGATGAACCAACTATATTTTTCCATAAGAACATAAACAAATTTCAAAGACTAGAATGCTCTCTTCATTCACCTTTCTCTTATAAATTGAAAAAAAATAAAAAAAAAATGGGAAGAGTAAGGAATTAACTTTTCCTTGTAAGAAACTAGAATTCTCCCTTCATTTACCTTTCCCTCCCTGATAAAAAAAACAAAATAGGTAGAATGCTAGACGATTAAACTAGATTTTCCCACAATGGTAGAAATGAAGTTCAATGAAGGATGACTAGACTGTCTCGAAGGGATTTAACGACATTTTCAATCTCAAATGATGAAATCTGCCCAATTCATGGAAGACGGAGTTATGGCAAAGCCTGGATCTTTTTTAAGCAAATCGGACTTGGGTTTAAGTAAGGAAGGGCTACCTTGATTTGTGTTGGAATAATAAATTAATCATGGTCAAACACCACTGACCAAGAATTATCCAGAACCACTGACCACTGCCTACCAGCATAGTAAAGCTGGAAACTTCCAGCACCATCATTCTAGATGGTTCTCTTGCTCCAGAAATTTCTAAAGCCCTTTATAAATAGAGGCATTATGTAAGGACTTAATTATTAGATCTTTATCTGATCATAGCCATCAATAAAGTCCTCCATTGGTTTCTCTTAGTGTTTCCTCTATTTCCTCTCTGCCCTATTTTCTTCAACATGGTATCAGAGCCCATGGTAGCAGATCTTTGGGAGAAAATGATTCAGATGATTCAAAGTTCAAATCCCTTTCCCTGTCAGAAGTGGATGTTCATATTACGAGTCCTTCTTATGATAGCTGGGGTAGTGAATACAAATTCTTTTTAGAGTCCAGTGATGGCAATATTGACGGGGGCATTATGAGCTGGATCATGGGAAGTGATTTAAATCCTGAGACAGAGGATGGTTTTGGAGTTTTTGGGGTTGTACAAGGGACTGAATACAACTTGCAAACTTCTGCTATTAGGGATCTTTGACGAAGTGATGTATTTCCTAACTTCCATACCAAGAAGAAGATTTTGGAGGAAATCTTTTTCCGTTTAATATTGCAAATTTTAGAAATCATTGAAAATATTTGTCAGTGATATTGAAAGATCCTCTATAGCTGAGATCGCTGGTGCAAGGAAAAAGCTCTCTCGTGTTAAGCCGCCAGTTTGTGGAGGATCGTTATTGTCTTATACCAAGAGAAAAGAGTGGCTACCGCTTGGGAATGAGAAATGTCACAACATGGTAAAGGAATTTGTTCTCCTATCAACGAGGTACTTCCAGCCAAAGGAGGATTTGGTGACAATTATAGGTTGTAAGTTGTTATTTCTCTTGGGTATCTATGTGCGAGGTGATGAATATAAGCTTGGTCTGTGAACAAAAGATGTGTTCTTGTTTTGGATTGATTGATTGTTGTTTGAGTTGAATGTTGTTGAGATACCCCTCAAGATATCAATGTTTTCATTTTGTGAAGTGATTGATAGTATTTGGAAGGCTCTTGAAAAAAGGCCAATTGCAAATAGTGTGCAATCACGAAGTTGAACAGTGTATTGTACCTGATTTATTGTAGGGGGTGCATTATCGGTTGTACCCGACACCCCATAAGTTTTTCCTTTAGCATATTGATGAACCATGTATCCGAAAAGAAGTCCTATAGAACTGGCGAGTACAGTGGCTGGGTACCCATGTATCTCGGTAGATGGATTTCTTTTCATATGGACTCAATAATCACTTTTCATGTAGGTGCAAATCGAAAAAATCCTAGAGTGATGATAGTTTCCCCGCAATGATGATTTATGGTCATTAGAACCAGTAAGTGCTTGGTTTGTGGTAATCCTGAAACCATTTATTGTGAGGTTTGTGGTCATCCTTAAACCACTTTCTTATTTCATGTGTGAGGTTTGTGGTGAGCTAATACCACTTGAGTGCAAAGTTTGTGGTGACTGAAAAAGTACTTCAAACTTGCACATTGGTTAGGGGTAATCTGTGAAAACCCAAAGTGATTGGGGAAACAATGTAAATAATTGGTTAAGTGATTGTAAATGGGTACCTAACAAGGCTCTAAGCCAGGACCCATTGTTTCTAAATTATGGGGGATATCTAAAACAATTAAGTGATTAATTTATGGAGGGATGTTGGAATAATAAATTAATCATGGTCAAAACACCACTGACCAAGAATTATCCAGAACCACTAACCACTGCCTACAGCATAGTAAAGTTGGAAACTTCCAGCACCATCATTCTAGATGGTTCTCTTACACCAGAAATTTCTAAAACCCTTTATAAATAGAGGCATTATGTAAGGACTTAATTATCAGATCTTTATCTGATCATAGCCATCAATAAAGTCCTCCATTGGTTTCTCTTTGTGTTTCCTTGTTTCCTCTCTGCCCTGTTTTCTTCAACAATTTGCAACTCCGAATATCAGTGCAATGACAGTCAATTAAATGAGATTCGGCAAACAACATATCAAACTTTGCCGCTGCAAACGTGTCTAATCTAAGACTCCCAAATGTTCCGTTGCTCTCATCTTTTCAGACAACGGCGGATACTCCATTCCAACCCTAATCTTATTCGAGATGCCCAGAGGAGGCATCTTCACCCGCTGCTCAAGGAGCCCTTCTTTCATTCTTTTCAACTCCAGTTGAAGCCTAACTTTCAAGATGAATTTTACATACAACAAAATTGACCATACTGTTCTCACAGAAACCAGTTTTGATATTACCTTTGGCATGCTGAAGATATTTAAGCTCACTTATCCTTACTGGTCCTGCATCTCCGAGAGATTTAGCAAGAAACGAGAATTTTTTCTGAGAATTTCAAGCTCACTTTTCCGCTTTGCTGGAAGAATGCAGTGATTATCCAGAGATTGTGTATAAAAACGGCTAGATTCATGAACATGCAAGGAGTTGCAGGAGAGAATCCACTGGTGTTTGTCGACTGCACAGGTTCCAGAGTGAGAGAAGTAGAGGGAATCTCATCTACATATTTTCAATTACTGCGAACCTGCGCTCTCAAGAACTCTCTTTCACAAGGGAGAAAAGTCCATTCTTTCATCTCTTACAGGCGGTTTGCGTTTGCTACATGCATAACTTTTCATAACAACCTTATTAACTTGTATGCAAAATGTGGAAGTTTGGTTGACGCTCGTAAAGTGTTTGATCACATGAAAGAACGAAACAATGTCTCATGGAATACGATTATTGCAGCATACCAAAGACATGAGTATCCTCACGAGACAGTCCAACTGTTTCACCAAATGCAACGAAATGGTCTTCCACCCGATCAATTCACATTTTCCAGCGTACTTCCAGCCTGTTCGAAAATGGGAGCTTTGAAACTGGGTATGGACATCCATCAAAGCATACAGGATAGCGGAATTTCGTCAGATGTTGTACTTGCAACTGCCTTGGTAGACATGTATGCAAAATGTGAAAGCATAGACAGGGCGCGTGAACTGTTTGACAAAATGCCTCATAGAAATGTGGTTTCATGGAACGCCATGATTGTAGGATATGCACAAATTGGATCTGTTGAAACAGCTTTAGAAACTTTCAGGCAAATGCAATTGGCAGGTGTGAAGCCAGACTCCGCAACCTTTGTCAGCATCCTCCCAGCCTGTGCTAAAATGGGAGCTTTGGAACAGGGTATGGACATCCATCAAAGGATAATGGAAGGGGAATTTTTTTCAGATATTATAGTTGGAAATGCTCTGGTAGACATGTATGCAAAATGTGGAAGCATAGACAAGGCACATAAAGTGTTTGACAAAATGCGTCAAAGAGATGTCATCTCATGGACTGCAATGATTGCAGGATATGCACAAAATGGATTTGTTGAAAAGGCTTTAGAAACTTTCAAGCAAATGCAAGTGGCAGGTGTAAAGCCTGACTCCACAACCTTTGCCAGTATCCTCCCCGCCTGTGCCAAAATGGGAGCTTTGGAACTGGGTATGGAGATCCATCAAAGCATAAAAGATAGAGAAATTTCGTCAGATGTTATACTTACAACTGCTCTGGTAGACATGTACGCAAAATGTGGAAGTATAAACAAGGCACATGAACTGTTTAGCAAAATGCCTCAAAGAAATGTGGTGTTATGGAATGCCATGATTGCAGGATATGCACAAATTGGACTTGTTGAGAAGGCTCTAGAAACTTTCAAGCAAATGCAATTGGAAGGTGTACAGCCAGACTCCACAAGCTTTGTGAGCATCCTCCCAGCCTGTGCCAAAATAGGAGCTTTGGAACAGGGTATGGACATCCATCAAAGCATAATGGAAGGTGGATTTTTGTCAGACATCATAGTTGGAAATGCGCTGATAGACATGTATATGAAGTGTGGAAGTATAGACAAAGCATGTGAACTGTTTGACAAAATGCCTAAAAGAGATGCAATCTCATGGAATGCCATGATTGCGGGATATGCACAGAATGGATTTTGTGAGGATGCTTTCAAAATCTTTAAATTAATGGAGGACTCTGGAACACATCCTGATATCGTAAGCTTTGTTTGTGTTATACATGCTTGCAGCAACGCAGGTTTAGTGGATGAGGGCTGCGCATACTTCAATCATATGAGTGACCTTTATTGCATTAAACCTACAGTTGATCATTATGTGTGCATGGTTGACCTTCTTGCCCGTGCTAGCTATCTTGAAGAAACCCTAAACTATATCATTAAGATGCCAATTAAACCTGAGGCGGTTGTTTGGATGTGTTTCCTTGGTGCATGTAGATTGCATACAAATATAGGCTTAGGAGTATTCACAGCAATGTTGCTTTTTCATTTGGAACCTAAAAATACTGCAACTTATGTTCTTCTCTCAAACATCTATGCAGAAGTGGGCAGGTGGGGTGAAGTTCAAAAGGTAAGGATATTAATGAAAGATAGAGGAGTTCAAAAAATCCCTGGGTGTAGTTGGATTGAAGGCAAGAAAATGGTACATGCATTTTGTGTAGGAGACAGATCACACCCGCAGACACAGGAGATATATGCAATGTTGGAGAAGTTGGCTTGGGAGATGAAGGCAGCAGGGTATCTTCCAGATTCAAAACATTTACTTAATGATGTGGAAGGGGAGGAAAAAGAATTATTTCTCTGCCATCATAGTGAAAAGTTGGCAATTGCATTTGGTTTGTTAAACTTTCCTCGTGGAACAACTATTAGAGTTGTCAAGAACCTTCGAGTGTGTGCTGATTGCCACACTGCAACGAAATTTATCTCCAAGATTGTTGCAAGAGAAATTATTGTGAGAGATGTAAACCGTTTCCATCATTTTAAACATGGACAATGTTCTTGTGGAGATTACTGGTGATGGTAAATGAAGCAATTTAAAAAATAGGCCTGCAGTATAATAATGTGCACTGTGCTAGACCTGCAGTAATAATGAAGGGACAAGGTTTTATTTTCATTTTCTAAAATTTTGTTTTTTTTAAGGGTTTTGAAGATTTAGCAATTAAGAGTTCAATAAGAACCACTGCTTATATTTGTTTTGAGTATTTGACAATCTAGACAAGTGCAAATCTCCTTTTATACACTGTTGGGTATCTGTCAAAGATCTGCTTTTTGATAACCTGGATGTTTGATTGAATTGTTTACAGGAAATCTGAATGTATATGAAATGAAAAGCTCAAGCACGAGTTGGAGAAACGAAAAAGAAAAGGTGAGGATCACTTCAAGTGAATGGAAAGATGCTTGACCAGGACAAAATGGGAGAGAACGGCTCACTTTTATCTTCATTTCTAAAAAAATAATAATAATGTAGACTATGTTGTTGACTTTTTAAAATTAGATGCAAGACCACTGCTTATTTTTTGTTTTGAGTATTTGGCAATCTAGAGAATTATGTTGGCTTTTTAAACTAGATGCGCAGAGTGCAATACATATCACTACTTGTATGCACTGTTGGGGCATTTGTCAAAGACCCTTTTATGATAACATGGACATTTTGCTGAATTGTTTTCAGGGAATCTGCACATGTACGAATTGAAACTCTTGAAAAGGTGAAGGATGAGGGAAGAAAAAGGTAAGGATCTCTTCAAGCAAATGGAAAGATGCTTGACCAGGAAAAAATGGGAGAGGGGATCTCGCAATCAAGCCTTTTCATTATTTGTAGTTCTTTTGTTTGGATTAATGGAAATAGTTGAAGTGAATGCACCCTCCTTTACTTGGTTTGCTCATTTTGATGTTGTTGTTCGGAAATACGGTTGCTTAGAATAGCAACATGATGTTGAGATGAAGATTGATATAAGAAAAATGGCAACATAAGGATATGAAGAAGACAGATGATCACCATGAGAGAAAATGCTTCAATTTATATATTTTTGATGGAAAAAAATAATGATCAAGATGCCATGTCTAATGAATGGCTAAGATGAATGAGATTTAGGGCATGGATTGAGGGCTTAGATTTGTGAGAATTGTCACAATAGGAAAGAGGTGTAAGCTAGGTGTTCTCACACGTGTGAGAACACATGGGAAAGCTCATGAAAGGGAAAAGTGAGGGAAGTGGGGTGACTACTTTGTAATGTGTAAGATGTACGGTGGTTATGAGGTGACCTTTGCATGTTCACATTTGTGCGAGCATGAGGGGGTAGGGACATTTTCATTGGGTGGAAAGTTTCGATATTGATCCATGTACATTGATTCAATGGTTAGGATTGAGTGGACAATGATTAAGAGTGATGTGGAACTAAATATTAGGAATATGTTAATAAAAAATTATTTAACCTTAATCAATTGATTCATTAGGTATTAAATAATTAATTTCGTTAGAGGATTTGGAGGTTTAAATTAAAAAAATAATGGATATTTATTTAATTTGATAGAATGGGGTAAAGTTAAGCGTGGTTAGATATGGATAAATTTAGGTGCCACAGCACCCATAACAAAGATCTATTTTTTTTTAAAAAAAACACTGACTCTAGAAAGTTCATCCAAACATCTCTAATGACTAGAATGAGGAACTTATACATGATGGTCAAATTATTGAGTTCCTAGAATTAGAGCAAATCCTCCATCCACCATCTTTCTTGGGAACCACGATGGTTGGGGATGAATAAGAAGAAAAAATGGGTTGGATGACACTTAACTCCTATAGCTCATTATTTTTTTAATTGATTTTTTATTTTTTTATTTAAAAAGATATATAAATGGCCTAATATTTAAAGGTTAAATACTGAGAATGAGGGGAATGATATGGTCATGCGACTATAGGTGATGCATCCATTGATCTTATCCTTAAACACTTGGTAATATCAATCCAACACACCTGGAAAAGCAGATAGAATAAAAGAATGTGAAGGAGGCTGATCTTGAATATAGTGTAATTGTGCAATAATACAATAACACTCCTCAATAACTTCTTCATGCGAGGAGAACTAACATTTGAATGATTGCCAACATTTTGAAATTGTGAGGTATATTCCTATCGTAATTGACTAAATTTTATTTAGAATGTCCAAGGGGCTGATATTGATTGGTTAAAGCATTGAGTCTCAATGTGGAGGCCCAAGTTGAAATCCTAATGGGACATCTACTTTGGAGTTTTAAGTTGTGACTCCTAGTCTTCTACTATTGGCTTCTAAAATACATGGATTTCTAATTTCTGACTCTCAGTCTTTTATAGGAGGTTTCTAGTGTTGTTCGAAAGAAGCTAATGTTAGTTTGATGGTTGTGCTCACAAGAACTTATATTGGTCTCATGTTAATGCTCGTATGAGCATAATATTATAAACGATTGTCAATAAAAAATAATTCATATTTGAAAGTAGTCATAAGTGACTAGTTCTTATGTTTGTAGCTATTGTATTTCTAGCACTATTCCAATTCCTTGAAGGAAATAGTATATAAATCCACGGTTTGTTGGTATTCTCCCATAGGGATTGTTAACCAGCACATGACATGGTGTTCTGATTTGCCACCAAATTTGAAAACCATTGTAGGTATGAACATAGTATAAGAGTTGGTTGACACGTTGCTTAGAAATGTAATCATGTGTGCTATTGTCATCAATGTAGATCACCAACTTGGTATTTGATATAGCAATGCATTTAATGGTGTGGGGGAACAAATTATAACAAGGACATAAAAAAAATGTAAGCATTCTCTTTCTAGTAAAACAATATATTCTTCCTCTTGTAAATTTTTCTTTAAGACAATAAATCTAGAGATATCATGACAATTATTATATTATAACAAGTAATCTAATAAATAGATCTTCATTGAACAATGAATTAAAATTAAAAATATTATCATAATAATTATATTAAAGTAAGTAGATGGAGTGAGTTGGTTAAGAGTTGGTGTTCTTGTTGTGACCACCAAGGCACAAACGCCCAAAAAGTTTATCCAAAATTCAAAATATTATATTATAATAAATAATATAATGACTAAGATATTAACCAGAACAAATTAAAATAAAATATATTAAAATAATAATAGTAATTTTAATAATAATACCAATTAAACTAAACACAATATCAAAGTAATATAAATCTTAGTAATAATGATCTAATATAATAATAAAAATTATTAACGGTAACAATTGAAGAAAAACATGGCTAAAAAATAAGCATCACCTAAAATGAATAATAATAAATATCTTCATAAGTGAAAGAAATTATGAAAATAGAAAACTCTTGTGACATTAATTTGAGAAAGGTTGTTCAAATTAATAAAAAAAGAATGAGTGAAATTCCCTAACTCATATACTAGATTTGATAATTGTAAAAGGACTGCAGAGAAGGAACACCTAGTGGAGTCTGTCAAATTTGGGATAGTAAAAACTTAGTTTCAATGACGTTGCAAGATGGCACCATGGTAAAGTGGTAGTGGGTGGAGTCATAAGGTCTAGCTCTAGGTGTTTCGTTGTTGCTTATACGAGAAATCTGGGAGGGAGTACTAATAACCAAGCAAAAGGAATGGTTCTTCTTTGGGGGGTTAACTTTGCTCTTTTAATAGAATTAGAGTGTTGTCTATTGAGGGGGACTCTAAGATTATAGTTGATACTATAAAAGACCTTAGTAAAAAAAATTGGTCAATTGAAGGGATTGTTGTGGACATTCACAAACTCCTTTTGAGGCTAGACCCCTTTGAAATTATATACATTTATAGGGAAGGTAATAGGGTGGTCGATGCTATGACTGACTTGAGATTGCAAACTGAAGGATTGCGATGTTGACAGAAAAAAGATCACCTTCCACCTCATGTCTAAGCACTCCTTTTGGGAGAGAACATAACAACCCATATACAAAATGAAGAATGAAAGGAGATCGTGGTGATTGAGGACCCTTCTTTGCATTACCTTGTTGTGGACTTCGAGGAATAATATGTATAGTTTTAAAATTCTTTGGCGAGTGAAATTTCAAATTGAAAGTAGTTTGGATGAAGAGAATATGAGTTCGAAGTTAGAAATTATGACATGACCTAGCTAGAGGGTTTGAGGACAAACACAACCATTTACAAGGCTAGGTATTTGACATGACAAATAAGTAAAGGTAATAGCCACATGAAGATTATGGAGGGTTTCTTAATGATGCGATGACATCATACTGGTAATGATCTGACACACTAAATTAGAGGTTTATTTAATAAAGTTCTTATGGGGAAAGATATCATATGCAAGGGAAACCTTGCCCAAAGTTTTATTGAGTACAATGATCAATTGTTCACATGAGTGGAGATTAGTGAGGATATTAAGACATAATCACATCATTGATGGCATGCATACCCCTCATCCACATTTTAAGAAGTTGCTTTTTACTGCGATTTTTCATAAGTATGTGGAAAATGGAAAAGCCAAAATTTGGATGGGGTTCTCTGCAACTGTGGAAGCTATAATTTTCAATACCGTGTTAGAATTAAGCCAAGCACTCATGAGGAATTCAAAGTTGATGCCACTGTTTGACGTAATTTCTCTGAAGGGGGAGTTACGTAGTTCATTGAGGGCATAAATGGGTACAATGAAGGGCTTTCCATGCAGTTTGTCACTTCATGGGAAGATAGAAGGGTTACTGTTGGTGGCATTTCCTTTGAATTTAACAAGGAGCTTAACACCAAAGCTACGAGGCTGCTGACAAAGGGATGAAAATAGAAAAAAAAAGTAGAGTGGGAGACAATGAAAAAATAACCAATTCTTCTAGGAGAACAAAATCCCTTTAAAACTCCATGGTGGCTTTGAAAGAGAGAAGGTGCCGCCCCTATGGGACCAGGTCTTCCCGATAATAGATCTCTTTACCTTGGAGGGGTGATTTAAGGTATATATTATTTCTACCACATGCCCTTGTTAAATCACTTATGTAACCATAGTCTCGGATATTTTGTGTTCTTCCTGCTTAATTCCCTTGAAATCTCTGTTAAAGATGTTGTTAAGAATTAGGGGAAAAAACCAATCTATTTGCATTAGGGTTTAATATTTAGGTTGTACAATTTCCATTTGGCCTTGTGTCCCCCCAAGAAAATTGTAGTGATGGAAGACCCTAGGCTGGCTTCTCCCCACATGCTAAAATTATTGACACCCCAAGCCCTTGTAAGAAGAAATGCATTGGCTATCTAGGAGCCACAAAAATTACCTCATGTTGTGGTATACTTGAAACCCCCACCCCAATATGGTCACTATTGGACTTTGTGACCTAAAAAACAATGATAGTACCTCCAACATAGCTAAGTAGAGAACAATAAAAAAGGTTCCCCACTGGCCAAGAAGCCCAAGATAACCATTTAGGAAGTCATCAGGGAAGAGGGTGATGACTTGGGGGAGGAGGACAATAAGAGGGAGAGAAAATGTAGACGCTCTAATAGATTGTCGACTTGCTCTGCGAGTAGGGGAAAAATAAGCAATTGGTGGACCATGATTCAGAGGAGAAATAAGATGCCAAGGGAAGTGAAAATGTTGTAGAGAAAGAAGGGGGGAGAAGTTGCTACAGGTGAAGGGGGTAATGTTGTAAATGAGAAAAGTTCTAAGAAGTCTACCAATGATAGCTCAACACACAGTTCAGGTAGCACCAAAATCGAGTTTGGGCCTCACTAAAGACACTATGTCAAAGGAGGAGGAAAACAACATGGCCAAAGCTGAGGGTGCCTACACGAAGAGGAAAAACACTACTAAGGAGATGGAAATGTTGAAAAACAAGGGCCTAGAGATGGAAAAGAAATTGACTAGTGTCTCCAAATTCAGTCTGTGCGTAATGCACAGTTTTGCAACCTCACTCTCCTCATGCAGGAAAAGGTCATGGGAAAGGAAGTAGAGGAGGGACTCTTCAAGTTCCCAACATAAGAATAGAGGCACGTGCTCCATTAGTATCAGGATGACCTTCCTGGTCATGGGTTCTTTTTGCTAGTTATGTTTTATAGTTTGCAGTTTAAAACTATTAAGGATGTTTGTCATTCTCTGGGTTATTTTGTTAATATTTTATTTAGTTTTGGTTTTATGTTGGGCTTTGGTTCCAAAGCTAAGACTTTAGTAGCTTATAGTTTATCTTGCTAGATTTCATTATGGTTTTTTGATATTAGTACATGTTAAAATGTTTTTGATATTAAAAGCATCCAAAAATGAGGGAGCTGACCCATAGTTACAACACCTAGAGGGCGATCATAAGAAGATAGAATATTGTCTGCACACTTACAACATTATGTAGAGAACCTTTAGAACATTAGCTACTTAATATCAAAAACAAAAACTAGGTGTTTGCAGTAAAAATATACTCCATAACTAACACCTTCAGATTCACCATACACACAACCATAATAATAAGTAAACTAGTTCATCAGACACCATAAAAAACTTAACCATAATAAAGCAGTTATAAAAGTTCTTTCTTATCTTCCATGCATGGCTTACCCAAAAAAGTTCCAGAATACTAAAAACTATCATAGAAAACAATCAAAGAAGACTAGGGTTGCCACAACCACTAACAACAACAAAACCAAAACTTAACATAGCTAGAGAGACTAAGCTTTCTTTTTCATCACACCGGACTTCAACAACATCATCCAAGCCCAATCCTCCATGAGGAATTTAAAGAGATCCTTAGGGTCACCATCCTCTAAATCCTTTGCTCCAGTCTTTTCCTCCTACAATAAACAAAGGGTGGTGGCCGAGGAATGCATCATCTTAAGGGTGAATTTTGACAACTCCAAGAAGTTGTTCTCTAGACTATTGATGCCATTTTTTATTTTGCCAATTTGCCTCCACATAGCCCCACAATTACCACACTCACCACCCACATTAGCCTTGTCACTATCAGGGGTAATGCCAACAGGGGAGGTGGCATCAACTAGGGAATTAACCTTATTACTCGCCTTAGTTTCTAGGGTGAGGTCCAAAGATTCAGTCTTAATGCTCTCTAAAACATTGGATGAGCTACTGTCATTCTGTTGGATTTCCTTTCTAGAAATTTGTTTCTCCTGGCTCTTCGACTCACTAGAATCCTTCTCCTCCAAAGACTCATCTTTAACATTTTTACCCTTCCTCTAGGTTTTAACAATAAGTCGTGTGGAGTGACGAAGAGTGCTAGTATCCTCAATAATTTCCACATCCGAGTCAATTTGATGGACATTAAACTTGGCCTTTTTAGCACCCTTAGTTTTCAGTTGGGTAGGTGGGTCATTTCTATTTTGTTGAGGGGCTTCATAAGGGACTTAGATTTTGGGGGTTTATTAGGGGAATTATGAGGGGTTTTGGGTTTTTTGATACACTTTTTCTTACTGGTGCCCGAGACATCCATAAAGTTGGTAGGAGGTGGGGATGGGGAAGGCAGGGCCTCTTGAACAGAAATGGCAGGAGGAGGACACAAGGCAAGGTGAAAATGATAGAGCCTCAACATAAGACCTTGGTGTAAAATTGTATAATTCTTGCCCTATTTCTTACATCCATGAACATCTTTCATAGTGTATTCCAAAGAGTGCAACAAAAAGAAGGGGAAATAAATCAAATCATGGTTACAAAAGTGATTGAGGAAGGGCATGTGGTAATAATAGTAAACCCCAAATCTTCCCTCTAGAGTGAAATATTTCATGATCATAATATACACTTGGTCCCATGGAGGCAACAACTCCTCTCTATCAAATTCACCATGGTTATGCCGATGGTTAATCTGCCTTCCGACTATTTGTTATAAAAGGACATCACCCTAATTTTGTTGTTATTAATATTAAAAATAATTTAAAATTGAAAATAACTATGAAGTAATGTTCAACCTACAATCAATCAAGAAAAGGAAAATGCAAAGAAGACATTAAATTAGAAAAACAAACATATGAAATGAAAAAAAGAACAAGCACAAAGAAGAAAAAAAAAGTAAAAAGATAATTAAAATAGAAGTAAACTCATAATTAAATAGAAATGAAAAGTTAAATAACAATTGTAAAAATGAACATTATTCAATAATCAAGAACTAAATAAATAACCAATCAAAAAAAGGAAAATACAAAGAAGACATTGATTTAATGGAGACATTAAATTAAAAAAGCAAACATATGAAATAGAAAAAAAAAAAAACAAGCACAAAGAAAGAAAAAAGATAAAATGATAATTAAAATAGAAATAAACTGATAATTAAACACTAAATAAATATAGAAAGTTAAAAAAGGATTTAAAAAATAATAATACAAGAATGATTAAACCACAGAAATAAAGCTAACATATAATGATTAAAAAATAACATTGTACATACAATAATTAAAAAAAACACACCCATATGAAGAGAAAACAAACAAGTGTGGGGGAATTGAATCCTACAAGTTCAATTAACTCCATTGAAATTTATAGAATGTTTACCATTTCCACCACCTCTCTTTACTTGATCAAAAGGCCTGGGAGCAGAGATGAAACCAGTTCTAGTGAAAGTCCTCCCAGGCTTACCAGAGGCAATGCCATCGTGATAAAAGCAGAACACTGCACATTTTCCACACCCAAGTTACAATCAGAAAATGCTATTGCCATCCACTACTCACCTCAGTCTCACAACATTATGTAGAAAGGGCCAATTGAACGAGGCGCTGCACATTCTGCTTACTACGCGCAGTCCCCCTGAAGACTCCTCTACATATCTTCAATTATTGCAGACCTGTATTCTCAAGAATGCGCTTTCACAAGGGGGAAGGGTGCACTCTTTCATTGTTCACAGGCGATTTGCTTTTGCTGCGCGCACAACTATTCATAATAAGCTTATTAACATGTATGCCAAGTGCGGAAGTTTGGTAGATGCGCGTAAAGTGTTTGACGATTTGAAACAACGAGACAGCTTGTCATGGAATACGATTATTTCAGCATACCGAAGACATGGGTATCCTCACGAGGCAGTCACACTGTTTCACCAAATGCAACGAACAGGTTCCCAACCTGACCAGTTCACATTTGCCAGCGTACTCCCAGCGTGTGCCAAATTGGGAGCTTTGGAACAGGGTATGGATATACATCAAAGCATTGAGGATAGAGGGATTTTGTTAGATGTTGTAGTTGCAACTGCCCTGGTAGATATGTATGCAAAATGCGGAAGTATAGATAAGGCACGTGAACTCTTTGAGAAAATGCCTCAAAGAAATGTGGTTTCTTGGAATGCCATGATTGCTGGATATGCACAAATTGGATTTGTTGAAAAGGCTTTAGGAACTTTCAAGCAAATGCAATTGGCAGGTGTAAAGGCGAATTCCACATCCTTTTCCAGTATCCTCACTGCTTGCGCCAAAACGGGAGCTCTGGAAGAGGGTATGTACGTTCATCAAATTATTAAGGATACAGGAATTTCGTTGGATTTTGTACTTGCAACAGCCCTGGTAGACATGTATTCCAAATGTGGAAGCATAGACAAGGCACGTGAAGTATTTGACAGAATGCCTCAAAGAGATGTGATTTCTTGGAATGCCATGATTGCAGGATATGCACAAAATGGGTTTGTTGAAAACGCTTTAGAAACTTACAAGCAAATGCAAATGGCAGGTGCGAAGCCAAACTCCACAACCTTTGCCAGCGTCCTCCTTGCCTGTGCCAAAATGGGAGATTTGGAACAGGGTATGGACATCCATCAAAGCATAAAGGACAGGGGAATCTCATCAGATATTGTACTTGCAACGGCCCTTGTAGACATGTATGCAAAATGTGGAGACATAGACAGGGCATGTACACTGTTTGACAAAATATATCAGAAAAATGTGGTCACATGGACTGCGATGATTGCAGGATATTATAAAAACGGATTTGTTGAAAAGGCTTTAGAAACTTTCAAGCAAATGCAATTGGCAGGTGCAAAACCAGACTCCACAACCTTTGCCAGCATCCTTCCAGCATGTGCCCAAATGGGAGCTTTGGAACAGGGTATGGACATCCATCAAAGAATAATGGAAGGGGGGTTTTCGTCAGATGTTATAGTTGGAAATGCTCTGGTAGACATGTATGCAAAATGTGGAAGTATAGACAAGGCACGTGAACTGTTTGACAGACTGCCCCAAAGAGATGTGGTCTCATGGACTGCCATGATTGCAGGATATGCACATCATGGAATAGGTGAAAAGGCTTTAGAAACTTTCAAGCAAATGCGAGTGGCCGGCGTAAAGCCAGACTCCACAACCTTTGTGAGCATCCTCCCAGCCTGTGCCAAAATGGGAGCTTTGGAACAGGGTATGGACATCCACCTAAGCATCATGGAAGGGGGATTTATGTCTGATATTATAGTTGGAAATGCTCTGGTAGACATGTATGCAAAATGTGGAAGCATTGAGAAGGCACGTGAACTGTTTGATAGAATGCCTCAAAGAAATGTGGTCTCATGGAATACCATGATTGCAGGATATGCACAAAATGGATTTTGCAAGGATGCTCTTAAAATCTTTGAGTTAATGAAGCTCTCTGGAACATGTCCTGATGTTGCAAGCTTTGCTTGTGTTCTATGTGCATGCAGCCATGCAGGTTTAGTGGATGAGGGCTGTACATACTTCAACCACATGAGTAACCCTTATTGCATTACACCTACAGTTGATCATTATGTGTGCATGATTGACCTTCTTGCCCGTGCTGGCTATCTTGAGGACGCCCTAAACTATATCATCAAGATGCCAGTTCAACCTGTGGTGGTTGTGTGGACATGTTTTCTGGGTGCCTGTAGATCACATATGAATATAGGCTTAGGAGTATTTACAGCGACAATGCTTTTTGATTTGGATCCTCAAAATGCTGCGACTTATGTTGTTCTTTCGAACATCTATGCAGAAATGGGCAGATGGGGTGAAGTTCAAGTGGTAAGGAGACTGATGAAAGACAGAGGAATTAAAAAGATCCCTGGATGTAGTTGGATTGAAAGCCATAAAATGCTACATGCTTTTTGTGTAAGAGACATCCCACACCCCACGGGCACAGGAGATCAATGCGAAATTGGTTAAATTGGCTTTGGAGATGAAAGCAACAGAGTATTTCCAAAGTCAAGACATTTAATGACGTGGAAGAGGAGGAAAAATAACTCTTCCTTTATTGCCATACTGAAAAGTTGGCAATTCTGGTTCGTCAACATACTCTTTGGAACAAACTATTAGAGTTGTTAAAAACCTTAGAGTATGTGTTGTTTGCCATGCTGCAATGAAATTTCTCTCCAAGTTCCCATCATTATAAACTGAGACCTGCAGCTATTGGTGATGTTAAATGAAGCAATTCGAAAAATGAGCTTGCACTACAATGAAATTTATTCTCGTGGAGATTATTGGTGATGCTAAAGGAAGCAATCCAAAAAATGGTCTTGCACTACAACGATGTTGCATGTCAGACCTGTAGTAATAATCAAGGGACAAGGTTTTATTCTCTGTTTCCAGAGGGTTGTTAGTTTTTTTAGTTTTTGGAAATCTAGATCATGTTTTGGATATATATATATATATATATAATTGGAGTATTTGTCAATGATTTCTTTTATCATAACGTGGGTATTTACTTGAATTGTTTTCAGGAAACCTGCCTACATATGAAATGAAAAGCTGGAGTGGATTGAGAGTGGGGGAAAAACAGAAAAAAGGTAAGGAATACTTAAAGTTAAAAGTAAATGGAAAGGTATTTGACTAGTAGAAGATGGAAGATGAGGGCTTCTTTTGTCTATGTTAGTTCAAATATTACATTTCAGATTAGATGTGTAAGTTTATAAAGTGTATGTAGAGTTTGTCTTGTTTATGGCCAGATGTTTTTTTAATGTTTCTTCACATCCCTTTGTTTGATGATTCACAAATATGGAGAGTGGGAAAAAACAGAAAAAGGTAAGGAATACTTGAAAGTAAATGGAAAGGTATTTGACTAGTAGAAGATGGAAGATGAGGGTTTCTTTTGTCTATGTTAGTTCAATCATTTGAGTTCAAATATTTCATTTCAGATTAGATGTGTAAGTTTATATAAGTGTATGTAGAGTTTTTTTTTTTTATGGTCAGATATTTTTTTAATGTTTATTCACATCCCTTTGTTGATTCACAAATATTTTCTAATTTTATTTTATTTTTAATCTCTTTGGTTTTGATTAGAGAGAAGCTACTATACTTCAAATGTGAAGAAATGAAAAAAATTACAATTGAGTTTGTGTTGTAATTAACAAATATGCATAGCACTTGAATTTTTTTTGCATAATGTGATTTATAGATTGATGCTGGAGAGAAGTGAATATTTGTATATTTAAAACTAAAATCACAATTTATATTGCATTGTAATTGCCTATGCATGGTATTACAAAATTATACATAATGAGATTTATAAATTGATATTAATTAGACAAGTGTTTGAAGCTGGTTGGGAAAGAACTAAATAGAGCGTTACATAAGTGTTTGGAGTGGCAGTATGTTTAAAACAAGAGGATATCAAAAGATTAAGGGTTCTAAGAATTTCAAAGGATCACAATGGGAGACAGCCATAAGAATAAAAAAAATTAACAATTATATTCATAATCTAGTCAAAATGACTAATCTATCAACTTGTTGCAAACCTAACTAATGGTAATAACTATTAAATTTCTTTTGATAAGATAGGAATTGAATAGTTTTGCATTTGTTGCATCCATAGCGAATGCTAGTAAGGTTAACCGTTAAACTCGTCACATCTAAGTCTTGTTTACAATCTTTCTTCAGAACTACATTAAAAGTCATTGATTTTTGTAGTTATTTTATATGCCAGAATTTTATAGTAGTGGATTCAATTCATAAGGTTCAAACGCTTTTGAGTCACGTGTCTAACAATTTTTGTTTAATTGATTTTCAAATGTTGGAATGTCTTTTGTTAAAGACAAATAAGTTTCAAGGGACTCTAAAACCCAATTCAACAAAATATCAACCAAAGTTCAGCGAACCAACAATAAGAATGCAATCTAGAAACCAAAGTTCAAGAACACCAAGAAACAAAACAAATACAAAAAAGAAAAAAAACCCTAGAAACAAGCTGCAATGATGGAATGTTATTCATTTTAAATTTAAAATAGTAAAATTTTATTGTTGATGTTTAGATTTGTTTTCATGTTAAATTTGTGCCACACAAATCATCAAACTTGCAAAGTTCACATTGATGGCACTATTGTAAGACAATCAACAAAATTAAAAGGCCATATCCTTATCTATTATAACCCCATATCCTTATCTATTCTAACCTTGACAAAGAAAAGAGAATGATTGCTAACAAAATGCTGAAATAAATGGCGTAAAACAAACTAAATGATCCACATGTGCTTATTACTGATCTTTTTGTTATATATGAGAATTTTGTTGAGATGTAGGGGTCTACTGAGTAATTGATAATTGAGAACCTTGGCTGTGAACCTTGCCCTTGCTTTCTTTCTTTGAGTTAATAAGTTGCTTTAATGGTGGGTACACTAGAGCTTGAAACTTGGCTAGTTGTAACCTATACAACTTATGGAACTTAGTGTATCTATTGAATTTGATGTATTTTCTACAAAGACAAAATCTATTTAATGTTGTAAAACTTGTTGCATTTCATTTAAATGCCCCATACCATGCTAACTTGCATCTAGCTATTGAGTAGGTAAGGACATTGTTTCTCTGTAGATAAAAAGAATATAAATCACTTGTAATTTTATTAAATCAATGAGAACAAAAATGCATAGTTGTTGACAAGGCCAAAGGTTAAGTACTTGATTATAGAGTGTACAAAAATGCAGGAAGTAGAGACAAGCGGACTATCCAATTTTTTTAATTTTGAAAAAGGCCATTATAGTTGACAAGATGAGGATGTAGATGAATCATTATCATGAAAATGAGGCAATACTAGTTCAAGAGTGGACAAGGAGGATGAGGGTGCAATAGGAGGCCAAGGAGGTGATGTCAGTATGTGAGATGAAGCTTTGTGAAATTTTTTGAAGCCCTTGTACTAAAGACTCCAAGTTGCTTGCTATGTGCTTGCCAAACATGTAAGAAAGTTGCAACATATTTGTTGGTCAATCTAGATCTAATGGCATTGAAAATAAAAGACACAATGTAGCTATTGAATAACATTTCATGTGAGAAAAGATCTAGAGAAGCCTCCCTTGTAGTTTCAACATAGGCAACAACCACTTCACAATGGACTGAAGAAGGGAGCATATATTCTTGTAAATACCTATAGGTCACCATATCAAGAAAATCAAATCTAACACTAGGTCCATATAATTTGTGAGGAAAGTTGAGACAATTTTAGAGAAATACATAATCCTAGTGTTGCCCTTTTGCCCTTAAGGATGTCTTCTCTCAAGATTGATTTGAGATATCGTTCGACACAAGGACAATCCACATAGAAAATACATGCCATAAGGGTGGGGTTGAGAGGCCCCAAAAATGAGTGACTCCCATTTCTATTGTGGCAAGTAAATCTTTATGTTTCTCGTCATCACACACAGGATATGAGAAGAATGATAAATAAGTCACCTAAGGCCATAAATAAAAAGGGGCCATCCAACAACTTGGCAAGGAGTGATTAGGGACAACCGTCTTTCATAGAAGTTGTTGGTCTAGAAGCAAAGTATGGTGGTATTGTAGAGTTAATGCTAGTCAAAATGAAATTTATGTGAATATATGTTGAATTAAACAAAGTCTCTCCTAATATTGCTTCCCACACGAAATCTCCTGATCAAGAGGATGCATTGTGAGGATGTGAAGGTTTGGATGGTAAGCATGTCTCACTCATAATTGAGATGGTACTCGAAGTCATGTAATGTGGTCATTAAGAATAACACTTATTAGAATTTGGTCTTCTATGATTATATGAAAGAATCTAACTCCAATACGTCTTGATTTTGAACAACATCTATATTAGAAAGAGCATCAATAACCTTGTTTACTTCTCTATATCAATGGTGGACTTCATTAGAGATGATGTCATCCAACAAGAACTAGATCTGTTATAGAATGTAATAGGTTTTTATTGGTTATCTTTTTATAAATTTGATTACATTGATGATCACTTGGGTATTTCTTTCTATATTTATGTTTTTGAGATTAGTGGATTGACGAGCCATCGTCAAGTCTTGTACTTCAATTAATTAACTATTTTGCCCAGGGTGGTTTCTAAGGTTGTTTGCAGAAGGATTTCAGATATCTAATCTATGCTTAATTTTATCAAACTGGAGAATGATTATGCTGAAGAAATTTCAACTAGAAAGTATTTGAAAATTTAATCTACATGACCATAAAGAATGAAACCTATAGAAACAAGGAAGCTAACTGAAAGTTTGGTACATTAGAATGGAATTTCTTTAACTACTTAACTGACTAAAATAAAATCTAAACTACTCTATACCTCTTCTTTATTTTTCTTAAGAAAGATTTCAACAAAGCATGAAAGATACTAGTATATTTCTCTTTTTAAAGAATGATTTCAATATAGCATAAAAACAACAATCTATTCTGGTAGTCTTTTACATAAACATATACTTACAAGAGAGCATAACAAATATCACAAATAGCATGGATGATGGAAATGACATAGATAACATTTAACATATTAAACACATCAAACAGATTAAGCCCACAGGTTATGATAGGTATGAACACAAATTATGCAAACATAAATTCAATGAAAATTAGAATACTCATTTCTACCATGCACTTCTAAATCCTTCGTTGAGCGGCCAACTCAATAGAGGGTTGAAGAACTCTGCTCACAAAACCATTAACAACATGTAATCGTACTTCTCACCATAAGATATTGTATTGAAAAAGGGTTCTTTATTACTCTGTCCCAGGAATATTAGATATTATATTTGCTAATTAAAAGAAAGATATAAATAAACTACAGCTTAATTCCTAACTTATGGCATTGTAGTGACATGCCCTTAATTCCACTAAAATTCAATTACATGGTTTTCATAAAAAAAAAGTGAGTTGCATTAAATGAATAACAGTGAAATTGCTTAAGACAACTATCGTAAATCAAGAGTTTTAATTTTTGGAAGGCTAGCAGTTTAGTTGCATTTGTAGCTTCAAGCAAAATAGGAGACATTTATCTCTAGAATTCCCTTCGTTGAGATCCAATCTACAATAGTTTTGGAGCTGCTCTAGGGATTCCAGAGGTTTGCGGTTATGGTACTCTGAAATTCATCTCCTTGCATATGCCATGTCTTTGCAATTGCAACAATACATTTTTTGGCACATGACCATTAGCATTAAAATTATTATTCACAATAAGAGCAACAAGTATTCATACTTTAATATTTAACTAAGATTACAACTGATTTATTATATAATCATGTTGAATTAAGTATGATAAGGGTATATGGAGGGTGGTAAGTGATTAAAAAACAATAATTTTGGTTTTAATGTAGGGATAGTTATTCATACCTTTTCACTCCCTAAAACTTATGATTAAGGAAGTTCTGCTTTTTTCTTGGCTTGTTGTCGTGACTTATCTTCATCCCTTCTAGTGCACTCTTTTTCAAACAATTGATTAATATCATAAAGCAAGTGTGCTTCTATGTTTATCTCTTGAGAATTGATATTGTAACCCCTTGAACTTTCTATCTTTTCTTTCTATTCATCAAATTCCCATTCATATTGTGCACTAGTAACTTCTAATGGGGTGATTGGTTGGTAAATGAGGGGAAGCCTATATTTCATCCCAATCCAGTGTTCTCTGTATTTGTTTGACATTTTTGCAATTTTTTATAGCTCTCCTAAAAGTCCACATACGGTTTTTTGATGATATTCGTTCTAGTTTTCAGAGTTGCACAATTAGGGTTTTATCTTCCCTCATAGGCTGCATTGGGTATCTTTGGCAAATTAAGAATAACATCTAACATCAATAAGAGCTTCATAATTGGTGCAAGAGCATCCAATGATGTAACGGCAATCTTGCATCACCCAAAAAAGGATTGTATTTTCCTTAGTTGTTTTGGAGCTCATGATGATACTTATAAGGTGTAGGACAATCAAAAGTTTGAAACGGCCAAAATAATCACTTGATATTTTTAGTAATTCAGCCTAAACATGCACATATGGATATGAGAACTGACCCCAAGGCAGAAAATTGAAACATGAAGTGAACAGTGAAAGAATTGTCTCAATATCTTGTACAATCATGTTAAGAATTTTCTTCTATAAAATTTCAAACTCAAATTTGAAGACCATAGAACCCTTAGAAAAGCTCAAAAAATGGACAAAATGGTCATTAGATTATTTTGATGTTGTAGATCTCTCGTGATTTTTCCAACGAAAAATTATAATAGCAAATCGGACACCCAAGTCAAAAGTTATGGCTCCCAAAAGTTGTGCTACCAAAACTCAAGTTTCAAATGAAAAATCTTCTTGGGTGAAAAATGAACTGCTTGACTGCTGGGCACCAAAAATGGGAAGTTACACTTTTCAGAACAATCTAAGGCAGTTATTGGTGCAAAATAAAGAGAAGAATGAAGGTTACAGAGGATAGCTCCATCAGTGTAATTTGTGGCCCTGAATTGTAGAGCTCTCTTAGATAGTTGATTTTTCTTGTAATGATTTAAGCCCATGCAGTTGTAGCATTCTAATTTCTGAATATGTAATTCCATGTTATTGAAGAAATCAAAAGTGAGTTGATTTACTTCTTTCATTTTCTGAGTTAATATCTGTTGTTGTACTATGTGTGAGTGTTGGGTGCAGTAGCCCTTCTTTAATAAGACATCTTTAAATTTTGGATATATTATCCTGTCATAATTGATATTAGCGCATCCATTGAAACTTATCCCTTACGGCACGTGGTTTATTTAATTGATGTCTCATTAAGAATATGTTGCTTTCCTCTACTTTTTCATATTCTCTTGTTATCTACTACGGTGCCACTTGGTTTTTCATTGTAGAATTAAAAGCCCATAATAAGTTAATTGTACTTCATCTACAAAGAGGTCGATGAAGTTTACAAGTATACTTTTCAACCAAAAGAGATTGTGTGCCACACACGAGATTTTGTTGCTCTAGTGTAGAATTATTAAAATCTTCCAGAAATTGTTGATCATCTAGATCATGGGATAAATTACATGAAATTCTTAGGAGATTTCACCTTAATAACGATTCATTCAAAAGCATACTACAAACTTTGGAGGGTTGTCTAAATGTGAGAAGTAATTTTGGGCTATCTTATAAGCCTCATTCTTAGCATCCTCCAATTGTTTGCAATTATCTTTCAGGCTTGAAATTTCTTCTTATAATTTGGCATTTCTTTTGGAGTAGTTACTTTCACTCCTCTTTTGGGGTTGGCACTAGATATCTCCTGGGGCAGGTCAAGCTACTCGTTTAAATAAAAAATTTCTTGATCATTTTCTGTTAACACCTTTTCAAATTTTCAAATTTCCAATTTTTTTTGCCTATCTTTTTCCTTCAGCATCCACTTCAATTCCTTAATTTCTTGTGTTCTTTTCTATTACTGTTTACTCCGTTCTAGACAATTGTAATGCAAATCAAGTCTCTTCTAAAGTTCTTTCCTCTTCTTCTGATGAGGTTGTTAGTGGAATTTTCCATTAGTTGGACTGTATCATGGGGGGACTCCCCATGCATTTCTTCTTTATCCATTGCAGCTTCCTAAAATATGGGGCTATCTTCCTGTGTTGGAGTTTTATTAACAAGGAAGCTACCCTTCTCAAAAAATCTTTAGCTAGAGTTTTTGCTAGGGTTTCTTTCTTAGGATTTTGTTGTTTTGCATGTTTAATACTAGGGATTGGATTAGATTTTTGGCGCTCACTCCAACAAAGAGAAGGTTAGCAGCCCACTTGTTTCTCGCCTTGGTTTCTTTTATAACGTGGCTGCCTCTTTTCTCCTTCATCTCTTGAGGAAACTATTTCCACTTGCTTTCGAAAGCTAGGGCTCTCTTGGGTTATTTTGTCTTTAAATTTCTTTTCCTACGAGCAGCTACTCAAAGGTTCTAGAACTTTCGTGTCAGTTGGGCAATGCCAAATTTCTATGGTTTTTTGGCTGACATTTTGAGGAACTTCGTCAAGACCAGCTCCAAAAGATTCCTCAATTTATAAATTTTGGACTTTGTTCTCTAAGGTTTGTAAGTATTCTGTTTTATAGTTTCTGAAAATTTGGTGTTTAGAGGAACATAGTTAGGTCATGGTGTTATACCTATTTATCATAATTTATAAGGACTCGTACAAATACAAGGGAAGGTTAATTTTCAACATTGGACTTTCTGCACCATGGTGCAGGTAGGTTATCATTTTGAATGTTGGGCCCAACACCACACCAAATTGACCTTCGCAGATGAATTATTTCATCACCCAAACAACCACTGACCTCCATAGTTTGAAAAGGATATTCTTTCTAATTTTTTTATCCTCATCCTTCTTATTAGTTATTAACCTTAGGTCTTCTCCCTCTTTAATGAAATTAGATAGCATGCTTTATATGTGAGTTGTTTCTCTCCAGTCAAATCAATTCTCTCAGCATTAGTTCCAAAGATATAAGAGATAAGTTCAATGCTTACCTTCGAGTTTTTTTTGAGATTGTGCTAGACCCCTTTGAGAAATTTTGAACAACCTGCTCTCTAGCTCTAGGTACCTTCAAATTTTTGTAAGGAGTCTAACCAACTTGTTGCAATTCTTTTGAAGAGTTTGGTTTGATTTTACTTTTCACGTCTATTGTTATTCTTCTAAAAGAAGGTTTCACTAAAATTGAGTACAAAGGAAAATTTTCACAATCTTGTTAGTTACAGACAAAAAATTTCAAAATTTATTGGACAGAGGTTGAGCTTAACAAAGAAAATGAGGTGAGTAATTGGTTTTACTTTTCAAAATTATGACAATGAATGGGAAATATTATCATGCTACCTTTGTTGTATGAAAGGTAGAAAAGGTGATGCAATTTTATTCATAAATGATTATTATGGTAGTGGAGAAATAATGCCTAATTAAGATTATATAATAATCATTACATCCTTAATCAATATTAATGTCCATAGACGTTTGGTATTGACTTTTTGCATTCACTCATTCTTAGCAAGAAAAGTGGGAAGACAAAGACCAAAGTTCCAAGCCTGAGTAGTCTCTATAAGTTGTATTTATAAGACAAACTCAGTAGTAGAAGAAGGATAGGAGGTTAACATGTAATGTGAAATACACAAATTAATAGAATAACCAAAACAAAAATTAAAGAACCTTCATATCATAACACACATAGTAACAAACTTACATTCATATAAATATCAACATTCATTCATCATATATATTATCTCTTTACAATTCTCCTTTCTGTTTTATTGCCTTTCTTGTATATCCTTATATCTTGCTTCTTCTATATCTTTCATGTCTACTTATCCTTCTCTTCTCTTACAGATCATTCTACCTTATACTATATATAACTAATGAGTTGTGTCCCTTACAATCTACAACTTGTCTAGGGGGTGTTTATTCAGATAAGACATCCACAACCTACATATGGTGGTTTGCGGTAGGATATTCACATCTGCTCTAGGATTCGCATATTTCCTGCTACCATCATTCCCCCCTTCAAAACTTTGTCTTGTCCTCAAGGCAACTCTATCGTGAGTTTTTTGGAAGGATTAACTTGTAATTCTCCTTGAGGTTGAAAAAAGTATTGTCCCATTACATCTCTACTAGTTGAAGAAGTTGGGTTTGGACGTTTGTGAGGAGACACTTGCATTTAGGTAGAGAGGTGGGGATTAGCATTTGTTATGACAGTTCTTGTGCATCCTTAAGGAGTCCTAAGTTATGTGCCAATATGTAACTGACAACCTTTCAGAGTTGTTGATATTTATGCCGTATTTGCTTTCTTTTTATCTTGCAATTGCTGAAACTGCGTGTAATGCCTCCATCTGTGCTCGTATTTGTCCATCTGTATGTATAAGTGCATCATAGTTGCTACTTGAAGAATGTGGATCTCAATTTGATCCATTTGTACCTTGGTCTTTGCTATAATAGTGGGCCGTGGGAGGCAAAATTGATATAAGGCATTAATGCTCCCTTCAGTATTTTTCAAGGTGTTGATATTTCTCCCCAAATGCAGAGTGACCAGTGGCACGCTTCTTTCTTTTCTCATCTATTTTTTCTTTCTGTAATTAACTAAGATATTGCTTCTTATGTTTGTAAGTTGCAACTACGTATCTTTCAAGGCTCCATCTTCTAACAGTTTAACTTGCGTCGGAAGGGGTTGAGAAGGGTCCCCTTGTACCTAAGGGTACTTATTATCTATATCTTTAACGACATCTTCCAGTTGCTTAGTGTTGTCTTCAAGTTAGCTTCAAAATGTCTTCTCATGCCAACTGTTGCAGGATATCTCTTAGTTGACACTTTTGTAGGGGGGATATGTTGGATAGATCAACCTAGGAACCAGCCAAAGGTAGTTGGAGTAGTTGCGGAGTGGCCATTGGTTGGATTTCCTTTTGCTTGGCCAAGAAGTCTTTAAGGGACTGCATAGGGAAGCTGGCAGAGGAGAAAGGACCTTTTGACCTATGAATGAGTTTGTTTTTATGGAGGGGGAAGATGGTGATAAGCATATCAACATTTACACTGAGAGGGGGGGGGCGGGGCTATGAATCAATATAAGATAACCTTTTAATGGATGAGTTTTTCTCTATGGAATGGAAAGATGGTGATGACCACACACATACACGGGGTGTAAATCAATATAAAATAAACTTTTATTTCTTTAAAGTCCAACAACCATGAAAATAACAGTCACACAAGATCTATGAATTAAGAGACACAAGACTTACATGGAAACCTTTTTGGGAAAAAACCACAGAGAAAAGACTGCTTGAATCTACTATCCAAATCTAGCTAACAATGAAATTCTCTTTACAAATCTTCATAGGCACTAACCCACTAAAGACACCAATCTCTTCTATTAAAGGGCTTCAACCTCCAAATGAATAAAAATTCTCTCTTAATTATTGCTTCTTTAGAGGATGATAATCATGTGAATCTCCCTCACAAAATACGCTTATAAGTCTACTATAAATCTCCTTGAAAGTCTTGTATAAATTTCCTTGATAGTCTGCTATAAATCTACGATAAGTCTGAAAGATATTTCATTAATATCTTGCCTTCGTTTGCCCCTACACAACTTCTCTTTATACCCTCCTTATGCCTCTTTATTTAATTTCTTATCGAATTGGGTGACCACACCTAGAGGGTTGGCCTATGTCAAAAATACCAAAAAAAAGTTTTAAATTTTATTAATGTTTGGATGCCACATATGAATGGGGTTGGCCAACCCAATAAGGTCAAGATTTTAACTTTAAAATACAATAAAACAACAGCAATTATTTTTCTTTGATAGCAGTAAATATTATGCTTGTTTCTGTTATTGATGGCAACCCACAAACAATCTGTGAATGCAACACGAACATAATTCTCCCCTTGACTGTAGTACTCCTTTCTGCAACTCTCCCTTTGAAATCAATGGTGAAGTCTTCACATAGCTAAAATATAATACAATGCTTAGCTCCCCCTGAATTCATGCTTCTCTTTAGGAATTTAGCAACTGGATGAGAGTGATATTACACCCTATTTCTGCCTTAAACACTCAGATGTCTCTTTAGGAAGAGGCTTTGTGAAGATATTTGCGATCTATTCTTTTGTGGCAACATACGCCAACTTGACATTCTCTATTGCAACCTGTTCTCTTGAGAAATAATACTTTATGAATGTGCTTTGTCCTAAAGTGCATAGAAATATTAATTGGATTTGTAGTGTTACAAAGTACAGGAATAGGTTGATCATATTCTCTTCATGCCTTATAATGTTTTCTGTATCCAAAAAACTTGTGTGCAACATGATACTGTTGGTATGCATATTGCCTCTGTTGTGGATAAAAAAAACTGAAGGTTGTTTTTGGCTTAACCAAGACACTAGACTATTACCAAGAACGAATGCTCGTCCACTTGTACATTTTCTATCATCAACACTGCTTTTCCTGAACATCTTCTGATCGACCTCTCGCAGGATTTTCAATCTGCTCCATAATCAACTTGTCTCCCCACTCAATATGTTCTATAAGAAGTTGTTCCATTGCCAATAATTTTAATCTAATGGCTTTAAGAATATCCATATCATCCATACCAAAAAAAGTCTGTTCCTTGAAATGATCTCTTGGCTCTGTGACTTAAGATTCTGTCTCACTAACATTCAACAGAGACTGTAGCTAACCCATGTTCTTGATACTTACAGCGTGGCCATAGTATTTGAGCCCTATATATCCCCTCTTTGACTCATTGTAGAGGCCAGTATCCTGCTACAACAGAATAAGAAGTGCCTTGCATAACCAAATGTATGGAAGCCAATTAATTCTGTATTAAGAAGAGTCTGCAAGATTTCATCTCAAAAAGCGAGAGTTCTGTAAATTTTTGAAGAGGGGAAGGGACTGTGCAGGAAAATACCAAGCTTCATTCTGCTAAATCTCTTCCTCGAATAGGTGGGAAACACCATTAAATGGTAATCATGCATCTAGACATGTCCATGGTCAGGGCCAATCACTTCCCTGACCATGTCTGTAAATATCTTATTAACATAAATAAAGCTTGCTAAAGAGACCAGTCAAATCAGCTAACATGATCTGGCGAAAGAGGTAGCATATAGTGGAAGAGGGGCCACAGTTAATTACAGAAACCATATTAAAATTTACTCAAATATTCGGGAGGAAGAAATGCTGGTACAAATTTTAAATTCTCTAGCAATACTTGAGAAACATCACCCTGCTCACTTGGATTGACATCCTCCTTGAGGCAACCAATGTAGACAACCTCCACATCGTCTACAAGCCCATCCTCAACTCTCACTATCAACTAGCCAATACCCAAAATCTTCCAGCTATGGTTTGAAGTTCTCTGAGAGAAGAATGTTGGAAGATTTCACATTTCTATGAACTACAGATTAGATACATCCATTGTGCAAGTGATATTAGACACGTCTTCCTAGTTCCTACCCCATCAAATCTTTCCTAACGAGCATTAGCGCAACTTGAAACATCTTTGAAGAAAAGCTTGGAAATAATTCATTAGAGGATCCCTTGTTTGCTAACAGCTGGAGACTCTAGTTTATTTTGTTTTGGAACACCCCAATAATTTAACATTTGAGTGGGTGCGACTTTCCTACCAAGGACCATATGGAAAACATATAAAATGCTCCAAACTGAAAAACTTCATGAAAGAGGCTACTCAAAGTCGCATACATCTCCCATAAGAAGTTGTTTCCTTCCTCCTGCATGGTTATTGGATTCGAAGCAATCATTTGAGTTCCATCCCACAAGAGCATGCTTCCTTGCCACCTTGGGATCATGTATATCTGGATCAATCCTCTTTACCACACTAATGTCCCCTTTTTGCCAGGCGCTCACTTGTGATGAACGTAACCTTTATAAAACATTATTATCCCTTTATTGTCCCCAACTGGGTACCTGGTAAACTTCCTTGATGATTCATCCTTCGAACACAATGGTGGGAATAGGAAAATTCGAATCATCTGCAATATATACCCTTTAATTACTACACAACCATAATGAGATGGACAAAACCAATACCAAGTACAGCCTCATATTAGATCCCTGAGTACCATTTGTGCTAAAACTTAGTATGGCTAACACATCAAAGGAGAAGGCAAACATCCCCTTATATTATACAGGTTTTTAATTGAAATTGGTATCTTCTTCCTCCCAAAAAGAATTCATCCAAAAATATTTTAGAAATCCACCAGTCAACAATACTCCCATGATCCCTTTAAGAATTTCTGGAGCTAAGTATTCATGAGTTCCAATAAACAAGCTCAGTCAACAGAATCACTTGATTACAAAGTCAAACTATAACTTCTTTGACCTCATATTCTTCTCATCAATGCTTGTGGTTTAAAAATAACTGATTTCAGCATCAAATCTAGCAACATGTCCAACAGTATGTAAGTACCTAACTATATATGTATGCATGCGTGTGTGATGCATATTCATATAGACTATTATCATGTTTTAAATAGAAGCTTAATTGTAAAGCTTGTAGAACTATTTTGAACTCCACTTGGTGAAGAATTTAATGCCTTAAAAACATCAATTAAGGAAAGACTACGCAGTCACGTTGGAGTTAAACTCCAACAAACAACGTGCATCTTGACTTTAGTTGGGAGTCTTTGGGTATTGGGGAGTAAATACTCAAGGAACTTGATGTTTGCTTGCATGACAGAGGCAAAAAAGAATCAGAACACAATAGTAGGGCAAGGGAGTAAGGGGGGAGATATAGGGAAATACGTGAAGATTGTTGTATTTTTTATAGATAGCAGTAGTAAGAGGGTGATGGCCGTTAGTACAATAAACAATACACTAGATAAGCATTAACAACATATTAACCATATCTAAAGGAGCAGAAAGGAAGCATTGATTGGTATGTTATATTGATAAACATTGTAGTGTTTTCAAGTAATTCTACTTTCTTTATTATTCCTATGCATGAGGTAAGGCTTGTTCTCATAAGTTTGATCATAGTTATAAAGAGGTTTGAGGGATTAATGATGATGGATTACTATGATGTTTTCTTTTTGAAATAGGATTTAATAGCGATAAATAATAATAAAAATAAAATGTTAAAAATAATAGTAATAAAAATAATTAATAAATAGATAATAACATTAAAACATTAAAATATATATTTAATTCTTAAATTTGTCTCAAAGTAATATTTTAATATTTAATTAAAATATTTAATCAAAATAATATTCAACCATATTTAATAAGACTAAACATATAAAGGGCAAGGATTATTATCAACGAGATAATATTCTATAATGGACAAGTATGGGAAGACACAAAGACATTTTATTATTAAAAAGGCTAATTATAAAGCACCACTCCTTTCACATGATAACAATTAGATTATTTCTTTTTGAAATAGGATTTAATAGTAATAAATAATAATAAAATTAAAATATTTAAAATAATAATAATGAAAAAAATTAATAAATAGATAATAACATTAAAATATATATTTAATTCTTATATAATTTATCTTAAAGTAATATTTTAATATTTACTTAAAATATTTAATCAAAATAATATTTAACCATATTTAATAAGACTAAATATATAAAGGGCAACGATTATTATCAATGAGATAGTGTATGTTTGGTATCATTTATCCTAAATATCTTAATATTTTTGAAATTATCACTGGACATATTCATGGTTTAAATAAATACACTAATATGTTTTGGAGCATTCTGTCTTCTAACATTCTTTGGCAAATTTGAAAATGTAAAAATGAAGAAAGGTATCAAGACACTCTTAGAACCCTTATTGAGTCTTTTCAAAAACTCATATACTCTAAAATTTCTTTGCAAGTCTGTATCAACATGCTGATTGAAAGAGAGACGCTGAAAAGATTCCTTCAAATGGGACACTCCACCATGTTTGTGTTTGAAATGAAATATGGTTATGAATGGCAAAGGCACATGGACAACCTTGCCATCTTTGAGAAGACTATGAAGAGACTCCGCAATGAGGTTAGAAAGAACAAGAACGCCACTGATGATCAGATCTATATGCTGGCCCAAATCCAAGCAAAGAAAAGCATTGTCTGGATGGAAGGACTGTTGGGTTGGACTGCCTGGGTGGAGACCCATGATGATATTCTACACTAGTCTCTATTTTCCCTCTTTATGCTTTCATTAATTTTGATATGTAATTAAACTCTGATACTTTGACTCTCTCCGTGTGAGGCGCTGCCTCTTTTTGTACATTTCGATGTAATTTTTAATCTTCTTATAGTCAATACAAAAATGAGATAACAATCAGATTATTTCTAATATTTTCAATGACCCATTTGGTTGGTGGAATACCAAATGCTAGATAACGTCAATTCTGGAAGATGCTGAAATTTTGGAAGATACTTATCCTGAAAATGATTTTCGAAATATGGGCTGGACCTATTTGGTTCACCTAGAAGATGAGTGAGAAGATGCATTTTCTGTGTCTGGGTTTTTAATTTTTTATTTAGAGACAATTAAGAAATTAAGGACCCTTTTAAGCCCTTTTCTTTAGAGACCTTAATAAGCCCAGAGCATCTTCTTTGGTTTCTTAGGAGAATTCATGAAAGAGACCTAAACCCCAAGCATCTTCTTTTGAATCTTAGAAGAATCCATGAAAGAGACCTAAATTGTATTTTCTTTTTAGGTTTTGCTAATTTTTAAGGGTGGAATTATCTTGGTCAACTATCTCATTTCATTGTCCAATTTGGGTTCACTTAATTTGTTTCCTCTTTTTTTTCATCATGCTTGTAGTCTAAAATAACCTGTTTTGGTAATAAGTCTAGTTGACAAAAAATAGCTTTAAACCTCTTATTGAATTGATGACACCTTGGGGCTTGACAGATTCTTTTGACAAAAAACTTCTCATATTCTAGTAAACCAGCATCATGGAAGCTCGATTATAGTTGACTACAATGCAATCTCAACATGTTCTTTCAACTTTTTAACATGGACCCAATTAAGACCTCATTTATCCCATACTCCGGTTCTTCTTCTTTTCTAATGTCATTTCTTCTCCTTCAATACAACCACAATACCAATAAACACAAATAAGTAGAGTCCACTCATATAAATCATTGGTGGAATCATCAAATATAAAGAATCATTTCAAGTACTTAATGAAAAACATTATGATTAATTATCTCTCTATTCATCTTCATGTCTTGTCGAGACACCAACACCTAGAAAACCCTTTTCATCATTTGAGACACGTACTGAGCCAACTAGGTCACTAACAAAAGCCCTATAGCTACATGAGCTCAACAACTTAGGACCCCTTTTCAAAGAGTCTCCTTTAATGATATATGCATGGTTTTGGAGAATCTAAAGTAAGTCTGAAAGTAATACTCATAAATTAACCCGTATAGAAGAAAATGACACATTTTAATCTCTTTTAAAGGTTTAAGATTAAAAAATGTGACTTTAGACAATGCATGGAAAAATCACCTCTTAGACTTCTGAAGTTTATATAAATTCTAAACACCTATTAAGGATTATGGTCAAAATTTATAGATCATGAAAATATTCTCGAGCACTGCAAAAGACTATTTTAGTCCAAGTACTAAAATAAGTTGACATTTTTGGTGACTTCTTGGGGGTGTCTTCCTACTAAATATCAGGAGTAGTGACCTTTTATATCCATTGGCCATAGAGTCAAGCATAAACCCCAAAACACTTATTATGTGGACTTTATATTTGATCAAACAGTTGCAAATGCCTTTGAATGAAACACAACATAAAGTTTATAAAGTCATTGGGTATGTGCACCAAGTTGTGAACCAAAAAGGGGCGTGTAAGTGGACACGTTTTTTCTGAAATCGGGTAAACCTGAACTTGGAGCAGATGTTTGAGGGCCATGCACTCAAAATAAGAAGATGTGTAAAAAATAAAAATTGTAGTACTCTGAATCTAGTTTCTAAAATACTAAAATTTTTAAAAAACTGATAAGATTAAGAGGGTCAAACCTCGTGTGTACGAAAACTTGTTTTTGATTTTTTCAGAAAAACATAACATAGTTGTTTCTGTGCACTGTACAAAAGATATAGTTATTTTTAGTATTTTTCAAATCCCTTTGGTAGGATGATAAGTAAGAGTGAGATCTAGAAGTTGTGTATTTTTTTTGTAATTTTTAGTTTAGTATTTTTTTTTCTGTGATTTTTTGAAGTGACTGCATCCTGAAAATTTGGTACATGTTCGTGCGTTGGGCATAACTTGCATCAAAATAATTGAAAATGAAAACTCTTTTTTTTTAAAATTTTATAGAATCAAGTGTAGAACAATAATATGTAATTTATTTATAATTTGGTTAAGTATACCAAAAGTTATTAAAAAAATGGTAGACATATGTCTGTGAGGACTGTAAAGACACTGGTAAAGAAAATTAAAGTTTACTATGCTAATGTTGTTCAAAAATAGAAAAATTTATATGGTTAGAAAGCTAAGAAGACGTATGAGATTATGGTGAAAATTATAGAGCTACCCTCTTGACAAATTGCAAACCTGATGAAGATAAAGTTGAGAATTCATCTTACAAGATGAAAAAATGTCTAAAAGAACAAAAATGGAGGGAAATGAGCCTCCAAGCCTTTGGGTCATTTTCGAAGCCTCTTCCCAAACCATAACCCGATTGGGTTTCTAAATTTCAAATAACCTAATCGGGTTCTAAAAAGCAAAAAGTACTTTTTCAACTCCTACATAACTCGATCGGGTTCTGGAGAATAACATGCACAATTTTCACTTCTTCAAAACCCTATCAAGTTATGAAGAAGTAAAAACTCTCTCTCTCTCTCTCTCTCTCTCTCTCTCTCTCTCTCTCTCTCTCCTTTGTTTTTAGTTTTTCAGAACCCGGTCGGGTTCTGAGGAATTAGGAGCATTGAGCCTTTATGTTCTCATAACCTGATTGGGTTCTAAGGAAAGAGGAATGTTGAACCATTAAGTCCGATCGGGTTCTGTTGAATTAGGAACGTTGCTTGCTTGAACGGTCTCTCTCTCTCTCTCTCTCTCAATCCTCCTTTGTTCTTAGTTTTTTCAGAACCCGATTGGGTTATGAGGAAAGAAGAATGTTGAACCATTAAGTCCTTAGAACCCGATCGGGTTCCGTTGAATTAGGAATGTTGTTTGCTTCAACGATCTAAAAATAGTCATTGCAAGTTGTCCTGAGGTCCCACTGCTTCTTTTCTGTTGTTTTACGCTAGTCACAGACATGTCTGCACTTTTTTGCATGTTTTTTCTTTGCAATGATTGAATTGTGTTGTTTATTGGTGTTTTTGATGTTATTTTATCTTTGTAAGTTCACATTTCAAGAAAATGATTGATTTGTTCTTATTTTTTGGATTTGATGTTCACATGTTATTCTATGTTCATGATATTATTCATAGGGTCCATTCAATACGAGCAATGTGAAAGAACAAATGAGGAACAATTGAACAAGAGACATAAAAGGAAAGACAAAGGGAGTGCATGAGGAGAATATGATAAGGTACATCATCAAATGCATGCAATGTAAGTGATGAAAATGAAAATGAAAATGTTAATGTTAATGTGACAAATACACCTAATTCAGCAAATAAAAATGTTCAACATACACCAATTGAAATGATGGGGATAAATGCACCTAATTCATCTAATGCACCATTTCAATTCGATGTCATTAATGAACAAAATGCACATAATGAAAATGAAAATGTTAAACATACACCAATTAAAATGATGTGAATAAATGCACCTAATTCATCTAATGCACCATTTCAATTCGATGTCATTAATGAACAAAATGTACATAATGAAAATGAAAATGTTCAACATACACCAATTGAAATGATGAGGATAAGTGCACCTAATTCATCTAATGAAAATATAGAGCATGCAGCTGTGTTAACACCTCCTAGAATAATTCGTAGAAAACTAAAGTTTCTAATTGACATTGATGAAAATATTTTGAGGCCAATGCATGATAAAATGTCAGAAAGAAATTGTAGAAGAATTGTTAAAAATATTTGGAATAACTTTTTGAAAAACTAAATCAAAGTGGAAGATGTCAAGTAGTTGTTGAAATGATTAAGAATCTGAAATTTAGAGAGACAATGAGAATTGTGGGGTTGAGAACATCTGAAAATAGTACTGAGAGAACCATTGTGAGAAAACTATTCGATGCATACCAAGCCATTGGCTCAAAATCACGCAGTAAAGATGCTAATGTTACTTGACGTGTCCTCACATCAACTATAATGGGAAAGGAAATGAAAAAATCTTGTATAGTAAGCAAAACAAGCAAGTCATTAAGGATAGGTAGATCAACATTACATAGAGCCTTACATAGGCGAGACAAAATTAAGGATCCAAACACTAATTCTCTTTGGTCATTCTTGAGTAGACTCCCACGCAATGACAAGGTTCTTGTTGATGCATTAAGAACATTAATTGAAAAGTTTTGGCATGACAACACAAGGGTTTCACCCAACCAAAGAGACGTTGTTAGGAGGAGAATTAGATCTACAAATCGTATGCCACATCCAAAACACTTTTTGGATATGACACAAAC
>MU224216.1:1050054-1064218 GCA_018584345.1 Thuja plicata
CACCTCCTACATCATCAAGAGATTTTATGTCAAGTGTATTATGCAATCGAGATGATGGTTGCATTTATTATAAGATGATGTGTTTGAATGGATCTTGTAGTGCATGTGGTGGTATGAGAAAGTTGCATTTATTATAACCCAAATTTGTTGACAATCAAGTTATAAAACTATAAATGCATGTACTCGTCTCTAAACAAAAATGTTTAACATGTATATAGAACAAATACGTACCATAATCTCAGATGGCTCTACAATACTCATATGAGGATTTGCCTCATCTGAGGCAGCTACGAGCATTTCCTCTATGAAAAGTCATAGCAAATGACATACTAATAGAGGAACATGATTTCTAAAATATTTTGAACAACCATGAATGCGATTGAAAGTAAATATGAAAACATGTTACCTCCTCCCTCTCCTGAACATCAGCAGTGCCTGGTGCATTCATTAGTTCAGTGAAACCCAATTGATTCTACATGTATACAATAAACAAGTCAAGTGCATTCATCAATATAGACTACATTGAAATGTTCATAATATATTTCAACAAATATACTTATATTGGACTTAATTACCTTTTTTTGTTTCAGTGTCCCCGATGATTTCTTTCTCTTTCCTAATGACCTCAAGCTTGGTGGGGTAGGCTAACAAAAACAAAATTAACATAAGAGAAATAATATGATACCGCATGGGTTCAATTAAAACTATAAACAAGAGGTGTGAAAAATATGATACCACATAGCTCTCTAAGCCAAAGTCAATGGTATAAAGGGTGACATCATCAATCTCAGAAATCTGAGCCCCTGACAAGCCCTATAAAACACCAAATAAATATATAAGCAATAGTTTACAATCAAGACTATGATTCACTTGAATTCCACAAATGCTTATGCTCCACAACTCTATTATCACAAGTTTATAAACAAATTTTACGAACCATTATTACAATATAAAACAATTTCTCTTCTTTCACACACAAGACTATTCTTTAACAAATTTGTAGTCATAGTTAGAGAAGGATGGTCTGGATTGTATTCGTGGAGGTCAGAGGTTAGGACCACTTTTTCAGCAGGTAATAGGACTATTGTAGCCTGGTGGTGAGTATGTTTTAGTGTGTTTTCCCTTAGCATGGGGGGATTTGGAGTGCTTTTAGGTTGAGAGTAGTTGGTATGGGCAGTGATGAAAATATTTGGGGTGCTTATGAACCTAGGGTGTAGAGGGGTTCTTGTCTATGGTGAAGATATAGACTAGTATATGGGGACTGTCCTAGTATGACAATGAAATGCCAGAGAGTAGAGTTTACTAAACTAGCAAGTGAATGTTCTTTGAGCGATAGGATAAGGACTTTGTGATAAGTTGAGGGGTTCTTGGGGTGTCTTAGAAGTTATATGTTGGGATTCTTCAGAAGGCCATGGAGGTGTATTGAAGGATTGATGAAATTCATAATCAGTGAACAATCAGAGATTGTATTCATGATTTTGAACAAGAAATAAGAGTAAAAGAATGATGGTTGGATGTTCTGGATGATGTTCAAGGTTGATTCAGAATCCAATAAGTGATTGGTTGGGGTATGAGTTCAACATTGGTTGAATTGAGTCTAAGGATGGAGGGCGGGAGTTCAAATCAGTTTGAGTCATGATGACTAGACAAGAAAGTGAACTTGTTCAAAAGTATGATGTCTAGTTTACCAAAATCCAGGGATCTCTGTTGAAGCCTTTGCATTCAACCTAATTCCTTGAGGGAGTACCATCCTTTTATGAATTCCTTAAGTTAAATTACATTAAAACAAATTATTTGACAATAAAGAAATAGCAAACAAACATACACTAATTCTTTGACCACACTAAGTTACCATCATACAAATTATTAAGATATGATATTTTGAAAACAACATATTATTCTATTTTATAAATATTTATAAAACATTACCTCAGGTGTTCGAGCTACCCATCCACGTCTACTAGAACGAGCACTCCTTGGTGTGCTCATACCACCAGCTACACCCTGCAATGCATATTATTCATGTATCAATTTAGATTCTTCTATACATAAAAATTTATTTACTTTCAACAGATTTAGGTAATTAATTAAAATAACATGTCAAAACACTAATTTAAACAAACATGTGTCAGCTCTATACCATACACCATTGACAACAGATCATCTGTGAGGGCCATATCCTCAGTAGTGGATGCCTGACATCTTCTCCCGCAATGTACACATGAATGGGATGTCAAACCATCCGCACTCGCCTGACTATCTACCCCATCACATATACCATTACAACTGATGCAGATATGCTCAAAGGGCTGGGCTGACCCTGCAACTGTATTTGATGACAATGGAGCTAGAACGGGATGAGATGATCCTAATGGTGCATCTGATGACGATGGAGATGGCACGGGATGGGATGATCCTAATGACGCATCTAATGAAGATGAAGGTGGCACAGGCACTGATCCATCCTCTCCTCCAACTAACTGAGTGTCATGTTGGATAATGACATCGGTCAATGATGCAATTGCATGAAGAGTTAGTATATCCATAGAATCCTTCACCACTACTAGGACCACAACATGAATGAGGGGTTTTCTTGCAGTATGCAACCTGTCTTGTGGTCAGGTAATCCTACGTGCCCCGGGTCTATCCTGCGCAAAGCCTCTCCCTCTACCCTAGAACTCACAAAAGTCAAAAGCAATTCAGCTTCTCGCCGAGGATGAACTCACAGTATAGCTTCCTCAAAAAATTTAAAGGAACCTCATTATTATTACAAGGTGGTTCGTCAAATACCATGTACCACCTATCCCAAAAAGCTAATTTTCGTCCCCCTATGAGCACACCAATGTATAGGAAACTGTTTTGTATTATCTTCTAGGGAGGTGCTAGTATTATGATCGGTAAAAAGTGCACATATGTTACATTTTTGTATGAATTTTCTTTTCACATCCTCATATGATAAACCATCAGCATAATATGTACGACATCTATCCCTCCATGAACCCCATTTTGTCACCTTATTTGCATTATTGGACATTTTTTCTAATGTAGTGGCAAGGGTAGAGTGATGCTAAAGACCGAAATCCTTCAACCTATTGACTAATATATTAATTTGTGCACTATTTTGGTTAAGGTGTTGCACAAGGTCCTCTTGTGTTGCATTTACATGGCCTAATGGCACATGTGGAGGGTCTATGGGTGGCGATGGTTGTGGACGAGGAGAATTTTGAGGAGGGTTTACGAGTGGCGATGGTGGTGGACAAGGAGAATTTTGAGGAGGGTTTACGAGGGTGGTCTTTCATTTCTTTTTTCTTTTCTTGGGTTGTTTGATGAATCTGATATGAAATTAATAAAAGAAAACAAAAAATCAATATCATAACCTAATTTGACTACAAATGCAAAAAACAACAACAAAACAACAAAAACAATAAAACATACCTTTGTTACGAGGTGCCATTGCTTGAAAATGTGGAAATTGTAGAAGAAATGTTGTTTTATTCAAATCACGATCGGGTTTTGATGTTTTTCCCCCCTTCACTCTACTGCTCCGCAGTTTAGGCATTAAAAATGGCTTAAGCCACGGGCTTTCCAAAATATATTATGTTTCTAATAACCCGATCTGGTTATTAGAAACATCTCAGAACCCGATCAGGTTATCAGATACATCTCATAACCCGATCGGGTTATAAGAAAGATAGAGTTTTTTAATAATATTTTCTAGGCTTAGTTACCAAGCCTATTCCTTTTCAAAATTTCAATAACCCGATAGGGTTATATGAAATTTGATTAATTTTTAACATGTGTCCACTTTTTTGACTCACAACTTGGTGCACACACCCCAAGTTACAATAACAATCATTAACTAAAATATGTTTAGTCAACACTTGGAAGAAAAAAAAACTACAAATCTATCCTAAACAAAACCAACCAACATGAGAGTCATTCAAACAAAATCATTGACTAGCTCTTTGAAATAGCTATGCTTAAACAATTCTCCAAGAATTTGAAGAAAACCTTACTAGCCCACATCAGTTGATTGCGAAAATAAAAAGTCTTAAATGGATATATTTGTTGACCATACTCTTCTTGATTGTTAATCTTTGGATTTTAATCAAGTATGAAACATAGTGATTCCTCCTTGTTGGCCTCCAAACATGTTAAATGCCTAATAGGATATCCCTTTAATAAGGTGTACCAATGAACGACCTTAAAAACCTGCTTATGTTGCATGGCTCTACCATCTTGCTAATTGGAAGTCTTCACATGTTTCAGTAGGTAGCTAAGTTGATAACTCAAAAGATGTGCATACCTTTTTGATGAATTGTAATTGTTGAAAGTTCTTTCTAGAAAACAATTGTCTTGTAATTTAATGAAACAACTCATATTGACTAAAAGAAGTATGTAAGACATCATTCACAAGAAATTCCATAACATTCTCTGATTTCTACTATTGTAAAGACAACTTTTAGCAATAAAATTTTAGTCATTTTGCCTTCTTAGGTGTTGTTCCATTGTGTGCAAAATAATGGTTTATGGATGTTATTGTGCTTTCTCATGTAAAAACATTAGTGTATGTCTTATTCCCAACCTCCGGGGAACTAGTTCCCTGATTACAATCACCTAAAAATTCAATCTACACTATTGTTGGTTCACAGAGAAAAGGGAAAGAGATTGCTTGAAATGAAACCTAAGAATATGAGGGTGATGCACCAAATTATTTTTAGACCTATGTTGTTGTTTTATGACTTATAGTTTCTTTATAACTAGCTTCTACACAATTCAAGTGTTTCCATAAACTAATGCATCAATGCATTGTTTGCAAATAGGTTTGAGTTTTCAACAACTTTTTAAAGAAAAGAGATTTTTCACAATTAAATAATTGTTTGCAACCATCACACAGCTGACAAGTTGCATAGAGTATACATTTTCTATCTATAGGTTTTTGAATGAGACATACACTAAAGGTCTTATATGACAAAACACAATAACATTTATTAATCATTATTTTGCACACAATGGAACAATATCTGAGAAGGAAAATCCATAAAAAAATTTATTGCTAAAAGCTATCTTTACACAAGTAGGATTGTTTTAAAATTTCTTGAATATTATGTGCTACATACTTCTTTTAATTAATATGACTAGTTTCTCTAAGTAGATGTCTTAGAAAGTTTTGAAATTTCTTGAATATTATGTGTTACATACTTCTTTTAGTCAATATGAATGGTTTTTCTGAGCCACGTGATAACTATTTGCTAGAAAGAACTTACAATAGCTACGATGCCTAGAATAAATTTGCAAGAACAAAAAAATGAGACTATGCGTATATATCCTTATCTCACACATGGGAGAGAATATGGATATGTTCTGAAGGAAATCAATGACTTTTTAGAATATGGATATGTACTATTGACTATCACAATCCCTTTCAATTCTTATTGATTTTTGTAGGCATCTTTTATGACTATCAACTTTTGCCCCTTTTACTACCTCTTTAACATAATACTATCCTTTACTTCATACTAGGAATTTATAATTCTCTACTTAAATGAATTCAAAATAGTATCACTATTCTATGAACTTCCAACTTATTTGGATTCCATGTTTGTTTCTTTTCAATATTTTCATGTCATATGGGTTGTTACTGTGCTTGGTACATACTTGACTATCACTCTACATCTTCCATCCATGGTCTTCTAATGTTATATCTGAGTCTTTCAAAAAACCCCATGCCTAGTACCTCACATCATGGGTTCTCACATATCAATAGTGTTTTTCATGTCTTAGATGCTTTTCAAACTCAGGGATAACAATTGTTGTCCATGACCTCAACCACTAAATCAATATTCCAAAATTGTTGCAGAATTGAGCAGAATGGGTGATTAAGGAATCAATATGGATGCATTTGTATGGTTGTCATTGATGCCAACTAGTTGTTGTTGTCATTTGTGATTGTTTTCTATAATCAGTGTTGAGCATATAGATTTGCATACTTTGTATGTTGAGATTTTTGCATGGTGTTGAAGGTACTTTGGAGATATCTATTTCAATTTTGTGTGGCTCAAAAATTGGCACAGTGGATTTGGTGATTGTTTGTGTTTAGTTGTGACTGACTGTGGTTTTTGTGTGAAATGCTTGCTTCACATTTCTCAGCAAAACCATTTCTGATGGCGCACTTCTAGAAATGATATAATAATGTTCTTAGCTTCATTCATTTTAGTTGGCACAAGATTTTTGATTCTGAAGACTTGGCTTCAAAGTTTGATGGTGTTTCCACTCTAGGTTTGGATGACCTCAAGTGTTTACACTTTATTATTTTGTCTTGGTTATTGCAAGATGACATCTAATGTGTATAATGATATTTTTGGTCCTAGACATAATGTGTTGTGGTCCACTTCTCACTCCTCCCCACAGAGGGAATGATTAGTGCAAACCTATTTCAAATTATATTTGACTTGTTGTTTGGCCAACTATGGGAGACTTTGCAAGTTATAGATACATATAAATAAAGGACAAATCATTATGGATCGTGCGTGGTTGAAGAACTGTAAAGTGAAATTTATATACTTGTGCAAATTCTTGTACAAGTGTGTACTTATGCAAAGAAGACATATGGAAGAGGGTATATGTCCCTAATTGCTTCAGTTATTGTGATGAATATTTGCAAATAGTGTGGACATTCATGCATATCTATCGACAGAGTGAAGATCAGTGATTGAGTTAGTGCTACTTGCTAGTGGTGGATTTATTCTCTTTTATCTTTCTTCTCTAACAGTGTGTCGTTTCTCTTTGGACAATGAGTCTTTGGTAGTGAGTCTTTCTCTATAAAAACCACCTTAACCAGTGTTCTTTATATTTGAGAATAATCTCCTACGTGGTTTTCCCCTAAGCAGGGTTTTCCATGTAAAACCGGTGTCTCATGTGTTTCATGGTTTTTATGCTTTCATGTTTTTTATATTTCAACAAATAAGGATTAAAGTAACTTTGGTGGAACTTATTAACAATGTTATCAAGTTTAAAAGTTTGTATACAATTGGTTCACCCACCCCCCTCTCAATTGCCTTGCATATCCAACAACATGATGAGATTATTGCATTACATAGAAAATATAAAGGAATGTAAATTGATAAGGAATATTATTGCGTTTAATGGTATTTAAAGTGATGCATATTGTTGGAACCATAGATGATTCATTGTCTGGTGTGTTTGGGTACATTCTCTAATGCTGCTAGGATGTTGTCTTTCATGGAATTATATAGCAGTTACTCCTTTTGATGTGACATATATTTGTCACAATGTCACATGAATGTGTTTCACTTTTTATGATTTATTTAATTTTTGATGGACCTTTCCATGTGTTGCATAGGCTAGCATTGAATTTTGGATTTTCTTATGTTTAGAATAGTCACCAAAACGTTTCCATCTTTCTATTTGTGACATTCGTCACACTTAATTTATTGTTGAAATGTGCACATTTTGGGATTTACTATTGGAATTGACAATTCCCCCATTTGGGTTTTCCTTTTTTAGTTTCATAGTGACTATTTCAAATGTTTGTTATTGTTGGCCTTCTTTTGTGTTTAGTGTGATTCTATCATGTTCAATGTGAAACTCTGATATTATGTGTGAGGGAGAACACTGAGGAGAACATGCTAAAATGTATTTGTGGTTAATGGGAAGAATGCTAAATAAAAGGTCTTCCTATTTGAATTGTGATAAAATCTTGTTTTGTAAATGAAAAGAAGTGCAAGTTATCAATAATTTTAAGAATATTAGAATTAGTTTGATTTAAAGATGTATTGAATTGTAAATTCCCCTTTGCAAGGATGTTAGTAGATGCATTGTGCAATTAATTGGTAAATGTGTACCATGTTATATGATATTATAGTTGCAAGATTTGTATGCATAATGTTAAGAAATGAATGGTTGATATTTTGCAAACCTCATTTTGAGCATTACTTAGAATCATTATATAAATATTGCCTTTTATGAATGTCAAAGAATATCTTGTGTCGTATTGGTTGAGCTTGAATTCTTGAATGGTATTATGGTGGCATGAGTGAATTCATGTATGCATTCTTCTAGTGATTTTGTTTTTCTCCCATACTTGTGATATTGAGAGCTTAGTTATTCCCTTTTTTGGGCATTGCTTATTTTGGATGGTTTGGTGTGACTGAGTCCATGTATGAGATTTAACCCTGGTTGTGGATCTTGAGACCATGTCTTTCCTTTGTGCTTTCCTCTTTGAGAGTGAATGTGGAGATTCTTTCTGTAGCCCTATTTTGATCATTGATTATGGAGGCTCTTTATAGAGCCCTGATTTGTGAAACTCCATATTGGAGATCAGTGTTGTTAGAGGAATTCTGAATAGTATGTTATTCCTAGCTTCAAGCTAGAAGTGGATGGGGTCTCTATGGACATATCTGACCATCCTAAGCTTGGTTGAGGATGTGAGTGTAGGACTCATTGTCACCTTGTTAAAGGGGATACAATGGTCTAGTTGGGTTGAGTAACCCTTGTTTTAACTATAATTGAGCTCTTAAAGTCAAAGAATTCATATTGCTCCTATGCTTCATGTTTGGTTAGCATTGGTTATCCCTTCTTGTAGAAGGAAATCATTATGGAGGCCTCAATAGTGTGAGTGGTCTTGGTTGTGAGAGTCAACCTTTTACATTTGTATCTCTTGGGTTGGACTTAGCATCCCTTACAGATCTACATTTTGGTAGAGAATCCTCACCTTTTTAGATTCTTGAGTGATTAAGTGAGACTATGGTTGGATTAAAGGATGCTTCACATGATCATGGTAGTAGTTTTAAATCCTTAGGGAAGAGAATTCCTCTTGTTCTTGAGTTGTTGACTTGATAATTTTTGGTGCCTTGGTCTTGGGGAGATCATGGAAAGGAATTATTTTGGGGCTAGATGCCTTGTGATGAGATAGAGTGACTATAATGCCTCATTGGGTAGAGATCATGGCTAGACACATTCTTCCTAACATGTATTATGGATCTTTTATAAGACTTTAAGAGTTATTGATGCTCCTTTCAGCGTGTGTTGGTCCTTTCAGAAGCTGTGAGGCTGGATGGTAAGGAGTGGATTGACGAGACTTGTGAAGGAGTCCTGTGGATATTTTTTTATTGGCTTTGATTGTGTATCTTGCACTTTGTGTGCTCTATTGTGTGACTTGTAGGCTTCTATGAGTAAGCCTAGTCCTTGGGGGGTGATGTAGTGCCTCTCTCATTTTCTTTCTGCATGACATCCTTTTGGATGTAGGCCCAACATAATGTTGTGGTGGTGCCTCTATGCAATTAATGAGATCTCTTTTGATGCCTTATTTTGGCTCTAGATGCTTCTTTGTTTCTATATGTGATTGGTTGAGCTTATCTTATTATTTGATGGATATATTCTTATATTTTATGATCATGATGGATCCATGATGTATTGGTGCCTTCTGGGTGATCTGGTTTATGTTGTTGCATCATCAAGTTGCTTATGTCATTATGCCTAGTTGTCATAGCCATTGTGCTATACCTTGTTCCATACTTGATTTGTGATGCTAGACCTTCTGAGACTATTATTTTGAGTTATGTGGACTTACTATTCTCTTGGGTATTTGGATCCAAGATTGATTCTTTATGTTGTTCTTCAACTATTCTCACATTATCATTTCATATTGGCATTGTGAGATGTACATGATTACTATACATTCTTATGTTCATTTCTAACATCACTGTTGTTGCTATGATGGTATCTAGTTTATTTCATATCTCATGATACTTTGATTATGTTCATCTTATTATTATTTCATGAGATTCACTGATGGTTGAACTAGTGGTTATTAAGATGTGTCGTTGATTCACTAATGTATGTGCCATTGCTATTATTGTGCCTTATCATGTTTGATCATTATCTGTTCGAATTTTAATTGATATATGCTACAAATGCTATGAAATGTTATTTTTGTTTTAATTTAAATGAATTAATTTAATTATAATGCATGCTAAAGATTAAATATGGAAGGACCAGTGTCATAACATTCTAATGCATATAAATGATTATGCCACTAGAGCATCCACTTTTCGTTAGGCGCACTTTGACTATTATATGCATGTTCTTCGACTATATATATTGTGTATAGCTATACTTTATGTGTGCATATTTTAGTGAATAGGTACTAGACATTGACTCTGCCCGAGTTGTAGGTTTGATCGTGTTTTATCCCCAGTATTTGCCCAAGAGATAGTTACATTGGTCATTATTGATTTTAGCATATCATCCCTATATGGGTGATGTATCCATATCTATTATGTTACACCTCTAGTACCATGTTCATAAAATTAGGATCATTTGTGCATTTACGTGTTGTCCCAGTACCTGTCTGTGCATTATAGAGTAATCGTAGTGTTGCAGTTGAGTTAGATTTCATTGTTGAGTTACATGGTTATTGGTTGATTTATGAATTTTTGAAAATTCATCGTAATGCTCCTTAATTTGATGAGAGTTGAGTTAATTCATTATCCTTGTGGTGATTGGATTTTCTTAACTATTTCAATTTTATTTGAGTTAAGTGGCCTTTTATTAGCTTTTTCTATTTTGGCCCAAAAGTGACTTATAATGAGGAATTAGACTTTATTTTCTCACTTTTGTAATTTTTGAGAGAATTTTACTAAAAACCCTCTTGTTGTGCAATTCAAATTTTTCTAGTTGGGAATGGCTCGTGCATGGTATTTTTGTAGGTAGAGGATCATTGGATTTGGGTAGTGACTGACACACTCTCTATGGAAGCCTATTCGATTTCACATAGTGTGGAATTTATTTCCTCCGTTTTAGTGTTTTGAATGTTTGGTGAGGTAGGGCTTCTTGGATCTTTTTTTACTTCATTTCTTGATTCAAGGTTAATTTCTTTTAGTTTGTGGGTTGAGAATTAGCATTCCCACATGTTTTTTGCATTGTTTTATTGCCCGATTGGGCTTGTATGTTTTTTTTTCAAAATCAAATGAGGAAAGTAATGTTATGTTGCTCAAATTTTTATAAATGATTGAAATGCATATTTTATTGCATTTTTACCTTGTTGGTAATTTTTAGAGCCAAATGGTATCTTTAGATTCTTGAGTTTCAAAGTTTGAACTTTTGAGCTTTTTCATGACTTCTAATGGTAGTTTTGGCCTTGGGCCTAGTTTTGGCCCCAAATGTGTGTTTGAGCCATGTGAATATCTCTACAAGCATGGTGGTGTGGGCTTGAGGGTACTAGATGGTCGAGTGGCATGACATGTCACTATTGGGGATTGACGTACATGTGGTGGACTAATTGGAGACTGACATACATGTGGTGGACTACCTCTAGTGGCGGAGTACCAAGGATGATGTGCTCATCTCTCTATCCCTTTGTATTTTCATTTCAATGATTTTTCATTCTATGGTTATGCTCAGTAGATTAGTTTCATTTATGTTGATTATGATCATATCAAGTGAGTTTGGCCTCGATTTCATGTATTTGGCACTCCTTGCTGTGGAGATGTACTTTACTAGGTCATACATTGGGTTCAACACTTGTATTTTTGTAAAATTTACCTTTTTGGGTAGCCTTGTGCATTTAATTGATGCTCTTGCACATATGTTTGTAGGATTTTCGCATTCAACCTTCTCTATTGTGCATTTGTACTAGTAAACTATGTATATGTTTTTGTGTTTTTGTACGTTCATGAAAGATTATACTTCTCGTGGGTCTGAACAAATATGGACCTTAGATTTTGTTTCCCTAGTTTCTCGAGAGTGTTTTCATATATTTAATTTCTCTACTCAATCATTATTTGTCGGCTTAGTTTAGCTCACATTTCAATTTGTTATTAAAAGGAACCCAAAGTAGTTGGTTTTGAGGATGGACTAGGTCTCCTCAACTATCGACCATGGATGATGGTCAGGTTGGGTCTTTGGTAGCCTGTTGGACATTGTTTGAGCTCTAGTGAGGCATTTTGGGAAACATGTGAGTCATTTTCCATGAAATGTTTTGAGATTGTCATGGAACCCTTGGAAGTGTTTAACACGTTCGCTTGTGCACAATCGATCGACAATCGCTATTGTTCTCTCTATTTCTTATGCAATGTATATTTTTCTATGCACTATTGCAGTTAATGCTTATGTAATTGCAAGAATTTTTTTATTAGTGCATATATTATCCTTTGTTTTGAGGGTTCCTTGGTGAGGCATTACAAAAAGGAATTGCAAGCTAAGGCACACAACCTTAGGGAAAAATACAAAGTACTTGCAAAAATAAGTCGCGTGATCCTAGGACATGGTACAAGTATGCATAAGGTGCCAAAAAAGCTTATTGTCTTCTATTAGGCACAGGGAAATGATGAATTGAAAAATATAGGATCTCCTAATCAATTGCTACAAGAAAATATGTCAATCTCATATACTCGCACATCTTCTCTTTCACGTTCACTTTACATCGACTTTACATTCAATCCAAACTCAATCCATGTCAATCCACACCCAACCTAAACATTTTCAAGCTAATATATACCAACTTGATCGTCCAAAAAGATAAGTAGGTCGACCATGATAGAAATAAGCATTATTCACATAGAGTTGAGAACCATGAACACTTACACCAAATGTAGTCCACCCTAGAAGATAAAGAAGACCCAAATACATCACAACACACTATCCATAATTAAATTAATCAAATCATATGACACACAACATCCTCCAAATTTGGCACCAAATGTAACACGTAGTGATACAATAGAACGCATTAACTTGTTGGCCCAAGAATATTATCCAATACACATAAATTCATGTGGATCTCAACACACCATGGAAATATCAATATCAACCTCATAACTCTTCTTTTAATGCATATCTAAACTGATAAGTCATAAATCAAATCAACATAATCAACTGAGTCGATCAGAGACAAACATGAAAAACAATGCCAAACACAAAGAAACATAACTTCACATGCAGAGAAAACCAACATAAGATATATGAACTCAAACACAACACAAACATTTGTAACATGCACAAAATTGCACACCAAAAACACTAGTGTGGAGGAATGCAAAGCATTCTCTAAACCAAACCTAACAAACAACCTTATTATTAGCAAACTGCAAATCATAACTTCAAACTTTTGAATTTTTTGGACCTAAAAATAGGATAGAGAAACATTCATATAAAATCCAAACTAAAATCCACTAAATTATTATGTGGATAAATGTGGAGCAATGCAGAGCATTCTCTCATAAGGACTTCAGTTACTCTTTCCTACACATACTATATTCTCATACTTCCACCTTTCGAATACATCACATATTGATTTATCATCACCACCAAACATCATAAAATTCAATACTAAAACTCTATTAGACTTAAAATACTCGTTCCTACATATTTCAACTTCCCATACACTAGCTAGCAAAATACTCTGACAAGTTGACAGCAAAGACAATATTAAATGCATACAACTCTCCATTGAAATTGACATTAATGCACACTATAGGTTGACAGTAATAAAAAACTAAAAAACATATTACAACAATTTCCCCATTTTCACTGATGGGAACACCAACGACATCCAATAGAAACACATCATGTATTTCTCTTCGTATGTAACTATCATTGTACTATATTTCTTTCCCCCTTTGACATCAAGGAAGGAGGACGAAAAATTTTCCTCCTTCAAAAACCTTCTAACATAAAATCAAAACAACTCTCCTTCTAGGTATAACTCTAACAACTACAACACTCCGCCTATCAAGGACATCTCATCTTTATAATAATTTTCTTGAAACTAGGAAACTATGACCTCCACTACTTCCCTTGAGATTAGAAACTACATCAATCTAGGAGACAAAAGATAGATATTGAGTCTCCTCCTAGAAAGATGCACCACACTTATGCATCTAGTTTGAATAACAAAGGGAAATAACCCATAACGTCTGTCAAAAGAAACTCAAAGGTACCCTTTAAAAATGCCTTGGTGAAGATATTTGGGTGTTCCCACAATACTGTGTCCCACTTTTTGACCAACTTTGACACTGAGACTAACATTTTGGAAAAAAAACAACTTCACTTTCAAACACATATTGTTGCAAAACCATTAAGAATTTGAAGATGATGTAAATTAGTGAATTTTAAGATTTTGTTTCTAGTTTGTATATATATA